>RAON01000317.1:0-18241 GCA_009805295.1 Neurospora sp. FGSC 6877 | reverse complement strand
ATTCTTCATTACGAATATCTCAAAGAACGGTAAGATTGGTGTAAACCGTGATCAGAGTAGGAAGGGCGTTATCAAAGTTGTAACGACAGACACATCCACTTGTTATACAGTAGACATACACAGGTAACCACTCAACCCCCGATTTCACGAAGCCAGAACAGGAGCCAGAAGAGCATTGTAATTAACAGATCCTATAACAGCCCGGCACATAGAAGGTTATGCATCACTCACTGTCATGACAAAGTGCGCGTGAACAAACTGCAATGCGGAAATTCTTAGTAGGCTCTTATGTTCCTATCTTGATGAGCGAACTTGGACCCAGCTGCTATCCTAGTTCAAGAAACTCCTTCAGAGAGTCTCAACCCGCTCCTCTCTTCTCTCTGCTGCTACTGTGAACCGTGCTGGATCTCCCCAACCATGAGCTACACATACTGTAGCATGTATGGTGATGCTATCACCTTCCTTCTGCGCAATGTCTCTTCCGAGAGCGGGCTGCCCTTCCTCCCCCCTGCCTGGAGTATCCTGGTCATGCGTAGGATCTCATACTGGATACCTCGTCCACCGACCCTCTTCCTCTGATCACACCGTACCCCCTGAGCTCGTCCGTACAATGCGCCGACAATGATGAATACATCGCAGCTCCTTGGACGAAATGGGCAACTGGTCGGCTGGGGTGATTGCTGTGGTCGGTTTGCAGCAGGTGGTTTATACTGGTTGGTTGTTTGTCAGGTTAACGAGGTCGTTCTGTGGAGCAAATCCGAAGTAAACTCACTCGCTGGTACAAACTGGTAAATAGACAAATGCCGTTCTGGTAAGTGATCCTTTCCTCAATGGGGACTCCGCCGCTGTCACCAAAGACGTCGACCATTGAGAGTGCAGCCCTAAAGCATATTTGAGATCGCGCCAATAGCTGCTTTACCCAGAATACAATGCTCAAACAAGATTATCGTGGCGGCGCCAAGCCGATTTTGCAGACGTGTGTGCTTGGGATATGGAGGCCGTCTCTTGCTGAAATGTTATACACACAGAGCTGCCGCGGACGCCTAGTATGATTAACTAGGCAGCACTGGTAGCCACTTGCTCTGTGGAATTTCATCCTTCTTCCTCTGAAGAGAGCTCCTCCATGACTAAGTCGTCGATGAAACCCGCAGGATCGCACGTCCTTTCCAAGCTGATGCGGTTCCGGGTCACCCAGTTGTGCACAGCTTCCAGGGTGATTCGAACCCGCGGCACATCCTCCACTACCGCTGCTGTTGCTGCTGCTGCTGCTGCTTCTGCTGCTTCTGTAGGGGTGTTGCCCATTTCTTCCTCGCTAGGTTCGTGAATCTTGGGTTTAGGAGGCCCCCTGCCCGCGTCTTCGGCAACATCCATCTCTCTCAGCACCGCTAGGCAATCATCGGGGGCTATCCACGTTGCCTTGCTGCAATCTTCAATGTCGACGACCGTTTCCTCGCCTGGTGTCGTGCCTGTCGGCTCCAAGCTGAGGAGCCAACGGGCTATCTCGCCGGCCCAAAAGCGCTTGTACCCCTTTTTCCCGAGTTCCGAGATGGGCTTTTCGGGACCCCCGATGATTCCCTCACGTCGAGATATTTCGTACGAGACGCCCATGAGGAGCGCACCCAGCCCTTTGCGCTGCCAAGGTGGGAAGATCAGGATACATGCCAGGTTGTTGTTATCCCATGACATTTTCTCTTTGGAGAAGAAACCGACGACTTGACCGCGAGGCTTGACGACCTCGGTCATGTCTGAGTCCGGGTCCGTCGGAGGATCAGGCGGAGTGAACACGAGCAGGAAGTAGTGGAAGCCGCTAACATCGAAAAACACTGACTTGTTGTCCAGGAAGAGTTTTGCAAATAGGGAGAGATTTTGGCAGAAGAGCTGTGAAAAAATATCAGCAACCTTGCTTGATGATGTTTTGTAAGAATGGCTATGTGAGCGGTGCTTACCATGTCCTCTTCCCCATCCACCTTCCAAATACTCCATTCCCCTTCATCCTGGATCACCTCCTCAATCATCTTCTGCCCAATACTTCCACGCTTGCCCCTTCCAGGCTTGGGAGCCGGCCCTGTCGGTACGAGAACTGTCCGCCGCCCTTTTGGGTGCACATAGATCTTGGTTCCGGGAATGTGGCCCCGAGCTTCACACAAACAGACATGCCTCCTCCAGGCAACGAGCTCCTTGGAGTACTTGAAACAACACGGACACACGTAAAGACGGTCGAGCATAGGCGGCTGGTGGTGGGGTTGGTGACCATGTGCCCCCTGATTCGAAGGGTTTGTCCCATTGGCAATCGTTGTGCCAACACTAGGCGGGCCTTCACCGAGAACTTCCTTTCCGTAGTAGGAAGGGTACCATGCCCGGAAGCATATGTCACCCAACACGACCTTATCGATGTTACGGTCCGGCCGCTCGCCGGGTGCCCGCTCGGGCCTGTCTGATTTGCCGCCACTCGGGCCAGGCCTCGCAATTGGTGAGCGTTGTGTTTGTGGTTGATGTTGTGGTGGTGGTACTGAGGGTGCCATGGAGATGGTCTTGTTCTGCCCCACTATGCTGTGGTGTGGGAGCACCACCGGCCCCGCTGCGGAGCGGCCATGGCCATGTCTTGTCGAGTCGTGTCGTACCTGTCCTTCGGCAAGAGGGCCTGGGAGGATTGACGTAGTCGGAGTGGGGGCAGGAGCACGTATGGGAGATGCACTCGGTGCCTGGTGCGGATGTGCGAGGGGTGATTGATGGGCTGCTGAGCTCTTGATGGTGATTGATCGGGCGGGTGCGATTGCAGGGGAACCGGAATGGGAAGAATTGGAGGAGTGGGAGCTGGCGTGGGGTCGGGGAGGATGCGGATGCGGATTCGGATGCGAGCTGGAATTGGAATTGGAACTGGGCGGCGCGGGCACTGCTGGAGGGTCAAAGTCGAAGCCGGTGTGACGCGTCAGACGAGTCTTATTGATTGGAGCATGTCCATGATGGGAGTTGGACTGCATCGGGATGTTTTCCTTGCCGCGGAGGGCCGGTGGTGGTGGTGGTGGCCCGTTCGGGCGCGGCGCGTCGCGGGGATGGGCGGTGGGAGACGTGGAAGACTGGTCAGTGGCAAGGCCAGTGCCAGTGCCAGTGCTGTCCCGGCGTCGGCGTCGTCGGGATGGTTCCGGGTCGGGAAGGACGGGGAGTGGGGCGGTCGATGTCTGGCGTGTCGCTCGGCGCGCCCTTGTAACAGGGGAACCTGAAGCCAATGGAGCAGAGTGGGAGGCACCCGCCGCAGCCTCGGAGGAGCTCGTACCTGTATCGGTTCCGCCTCGGTGTCGTTTTCGCTTGAGAGAGGCCATTCCGTGGATGCGCAGCGCAAAGGGCGGCGGGTTCCTCTCGTCGTGGATCGACGACGTGGATGACTAGTCTTTTGCGTGCAATTGGGAGTTCCGTTGTTGCGATGACGAACGGTCAATGGGAATGCAATCTCGTGGCTGTGTCCATTGGGGAACTTTGGGGGGTTGAGCTCTTGGCCAAGTTCAAGTACAGGTACTTCTGCATCCTGCATATTGAAGAAGGATGCCGAGTACTTGATACCGTGTCTTTGGTCAGCCTCCAACAAAGCTGAACCAGCAACAATGGAAACCCCCTTTCTCGTCTTTGATGTTATTGACTGTGAAGTGGAATGTGTAGCACAGACCTCCCGTCCACCTATTTCGGGCACGCTCGCTTCCACGGCAGGCAGCCGACACTGCTATTGGTCTTATCGATAACTCGGCACCTGCTGCACGCAACCAGGGGGAATGAGGGGGTAGCATCCGCTGGGCCAAAGAATTTGGGGGGAAAATCAGCAACAGCCAGATTTCCCCAAAACCGCCAAACGAGCGCTGTTGGAAATCGCCAATGCAAAGTCCTCCAACCCATCGCCAGCCTGCCGTCTTTTCAGAATGGTTGGTTGCCTACATCAATGTCTGGTACTAAAGGTTCCGCCCTAAGAGGTGTGCAAGCAACAGGCCGACGACTCGCGACACCACCGAGGTGCTGCCAGGTAAACATGTGGAACCCTCATGACTCTCTCACCCTTGGGTACCTTGTCGCTGGCCACGAGCACTGACTGATGTCCCATGTTGAATGCAGCAGCTCCCCGCTTGGTCGTCCGTGTGCTCCTCTTCAATACCGGATGGTACTTTCCGAAGACAATCAACCGCTGCCGCTGCCGCTGCCGCTCCCGCCGGCGCCGGCGCCGAAGCCGAAGCCGAAAATGTCCTCCCCACTGGCTCTGCGGCTCCGGCCAGACCCGCTCCGTCTCTCGACGCCTCCACCACCACCTCGRCCGATCCGTTCGCTGTACTAGAGAGAGCTGCGGCACAAGGGGAATCGAGCCGCCGCGAGCGAGTACCTCATGCTTGGGCTCCGGCCAAACCCGGTCCGTCTGTCGCCGCCTCCACCACCTCGGCCGATCCGTTTGCGGTGCTGTGGCATGCGACACGTGGGGGATTGAGCCGCCGTGAGAGACGACTAAAAGATGGGCCTCCGGTTCCTGGGATACAAACGCCCTTTGAGAAAAAGTTCACGCCGTTTTCGCCTACAAAGGCGCTTGCCATGTTCATCAGGCGCAAAGCTCGCAAATATCCACTTGAAAAGTGGTATGTTCTCCGTGCTCTTGCCAGCAATAAGTCTCCTCGATTGCCCGGTTGTCTGGCACAGTTCATGTTCAAGCAACGTGTAGCGCACTGGCGCAAGTCTCGATTCTCCTTCTACCACCTTAGGGGACTTCCAAGCTATCTGGAAACAGAGCAAGAATGGGCAAGGCGCATAAAGCGTCTTGAAATGAAGGGATACAGCACCAGCGATCTCGAGGAGTGGTCGTGGATTTTACAAGGAAAGACTGGAGACGAAATCGTTCAGCGGTTCGCCTCTCGTGACACCTTCAAGCCATATTTTCTCATGAACATGGTCCTTGGGCGCGACAAAAGGATATTCCAAGCGGAGAGCCTCGCCGCCATCTTCGATTATATTTCCCGACACTACCTGGAACCGAGACAAAAACCTGAACAGAAACGTGTTGGTCCAGAATTCAGATCTGACGTCTTCAAGATCATGATGTATCGACTCATGTGGCATTGCGCGGCCGTATGGCCTGCTGCTCTGATCTCGGTTGCCCATCTCGTCGCGGCATACCTCGAGACCTGCCACGTTGATGTCGGAGGTGATGACCAAGTAAAATGGCAGAGAATAAGATGTCGGATCTTTAACAGCGCTCTTTGTGCGCTGGACAGGAGGACTCCCATCGCTCCTTACAAGCACATCCGTTACAACTGGGAAGCCCAGAAGGTCCTTCTCGCCGCGTCTGTCAGAATGAGACCTCACTTGCTGATTACCCAGAACGGCTACCGCTCAATAAGAAGGGTGTTGCTGGGGATGAAGAAGACACCAGCAGAGGAAAAGGCCATGATTCGGTCTGCAAAGACCTGGCCACCATACCGTTTATCGTGGGATGGAGTGGACGAGCAACGCGATCGTGAAGAAGATCTGAGCAGGAGTGCTAAAGCAGGAATTATGATGGTCGAAAACGGATACCCCTCCCAGCCCATTGATGAGGCATTGACCAATCTGGGTGGTTCACTGCCCGGCCGACAGCGCACGATAATGACCAGGACTGACGGACCACCCAAATGGAGCAGTCCCAACATGTTTGTCTACGCCACGTGGGTTACAGCCATCGAGGCCACGCGCAACGTTAGGGAGGCCTGGACGGAGTTTCAGAGACCTCCTCGACCCAACCTCCAGCCTACTGCCGATGTGTATGCTGCCATGTTGGAAAAGTTGTTTGCAGAGGAAGTGCCCCCAGATAGTCCGCTGCTACCGGGTGACTCGCGGCATTATGTCTTTCCAGTTCATGACGGTAACCTTAGCGCCTATGAGATCTCGAGACTTACTCCTCCGTCTCCTGATGACTTATATCGACAAATGCGGGATCGCAACATCCGACCAAACGACCGCCTCCTCGAGCTTCTACTTAAAAACACCAACTCAATAGAGGCCGGGTTGCAATACATCCTGGACGGCGGGTACAGCGTAATTGCGAGACAAGCTTTGGTTGGGTGGTCCCAGGATGTTGAGCAGATAAATACCCTCCCTGTTCGCGTCTTCGATGCGTGGATTAAGCTGTTGTGCAAAACGCACTCCAATTACCCGGACCCGGATCCTCATTCGTTCTCCCATAACCATATCCCACTGGCTATCAAAATCACCAAGCTGTACCAACAGGGGAACGCAAGGGCTGCCCACAAGGATAAGCGGCCATGGTACACTATCCTCAGAGCTCTGGCCACCGACAAATACATTGTGAGAGAGGGTGAAGGAACAACACACCCACACTTGCATACGCTCAAGGTGTTCATGAAAGCATATCGGCTGACGGTATTCGCGAAAGGCCTGGATACCACCATCTTCGACCTACTTAGTCTCATGGTACGAAAGTCGACGGTTGCACTGGCATTTGAAACGAGGAAAGCGATGGCTACAGCAACACCAACCGAGAAGTACGGAGATTTGAGAATGGTGCCAGTAATTCGCCTCGCTGCTCAAAAGCTCCATGCCACTTTCAAAGAGATGGTAAGGCCCATTTCGGTCCCATCAAACGGCGACGCATCAGCACGTTTCGAGCTCCCCACGTTACAGTACACGCTGACGGCGCCTCATATCTTCCGGTATATGCAAGCTCTAGGATGTCTGGGCAACGCGCAATTGATGTTGAGCTTGGTAAACTGGGTGCTCGACTCTTGGTTAGACCCTCGCGTTCTGGAGAATGCAAGGGAGCCGGGCGAAACCGAGTATAAGGTCCTGATACAGACGTTTGCATACTTTATCGAGATGTGGCCTCATCTGCCAGTCAATGATTCGCTACAAACCATGCTGGTCAGGACGAGGCAAAAGCTCGAAGCACTCAGGCAAACACAAGGCTGCACTTGGCACCTCCCGGCCAAGAGAACGGACGGAGACCTGAAGGGTACGGATGCCGTCGTTGCTGCGCGTTGGCTCAACACGCAGCTATATACCGATACTTGGCTCAATAAACCATCTCGAATTGTTAGGAGAGTTAGGCAAGGAGCTTCTGGGGATACACAGAACCCTAAGAAAACCGGCATGCCTGAATTTGAAGCCGGGAAGATGGATTCAACTGCGGAGGACAAGCGACGATGGGATTACTCCCAACTCTAATTGAGTTATACGGATACACAGTACGCTGGGATCAAGATACCTTAGATAGCAAGCGAGCGAGCAAGGAGCGCTTTGGAATACCCGGTCTGTTAGGTGTCTATTTTGGTACTTAGAGATTTTGGGTCGAATCCCTTGGATTGACGCAGCACCTTGAAAAGGACCAGATTGGTTATGGTAATGGACTGTGTTTGGAACTGTTGAGCGTTGATTATGACATGCCGGTCTGAGTTCCGGTCGGAGTTCCGGGCGCACCGGAGCAACAGACCGGAGATATGTGGGTCTTCACCGGCCTTTGGTGGGTCCTGTTCGTGCGGTTGGAGGATCCGCAAACGGCAGGAACGCGGGCTCTTTGATTGGGCAATTGATTTCGCTTGGCGCAGTTTGCTCACAGCTAACCCTCGTCACAACGCTTGACAACTTTACCCACAGTCGCGGGACGTGTTCTTCTCGAGGAAGTCCCGTTCGCTGCACATCCCAGTCGAACGAGGAGCCAGTCTCCCAGTCTCGAGTCGAGACCCGGGCGCGCAAACATGCAATCCGCAACAAGAAGGAAGAGAGGGATTCGGTGGACAAGGGAGAAAAAAAAAAGAATACATTCAAGTTCGTTGTTGTTTTTTGTTTGGTTTGCTCTCCTTTTACCGCGGTCATCTCAACTTGTGCACCCGCCTTCTCGAGACCACTCGCTTTTACGCCCACGAGACAGCCAAAATATCTTGAAAATATCTCAGCGCTTGATACGACACTCTTTTTACCTATCGCAACATAACATCAACTCGCACATATCCAGACTACAAACGATACGAATAAAAATTTGTTCAGAAAGATTTCCCTTTTTGTCGCTTTATTTTGTATTCTTTTACAAACCGGCTTTGCTCACACACGATCTCTAGCCTTTCATCAATAAACAGCGATTGCTAGAATTTATCACGATTTTCTCACCTTATCATTACTAACTCACCTCTTTTGAACATGAAATAATTCGAAAAATTCAATATCGCAACAAGTCACCAATGTTTTAGCCAAGACATACCTGAATACCTTCTCTCCAACCGGCTGCCTTCATTCTTGTTATAGGTCCACCCTTGACCTCAACTTTGTCCTTGGCTTCGGAGTACGCCTACTCATAAAGTAGAACTAAGCGCCAGTTCGTCATCAGCCAAGCTATGGATTCGCAGAATCTCAGCCACGGGGACATGTTTATCGACGTGCCCGCTGACACCATGAGCTCTCAGGAAGACTATTTGGACATGTTCGCGTCCGTTCTCAGCCAGGGTTTGGTCAAAGAGGGCGACTACGTTCAACCACTCCCGGCAGCCGAGGAGGAGTGCCCCGAGCCCATAGCGGCGACGACTATCACGCCAAGCCCCGACGACCCTCAACTTCAACTTCAACTCGAGCTCGAGCAGCAATTCCAAGCCGAATCCGGTCTGAATAGCGTTGACCCCGCGCCCGCGCCTGAGTCCGAAGACGAGGCGGATCTTCCGGATGGGTTTTCCGACGAGGGTCCAGATGATGATTTTGTGGTCCAGCGTAGTAAGCACATTACAGTCGACCTACCAGTATCGACTCTGATAAACCCAAGGTCGATATTTCAAAGAGTCGATGAAAACGATGATCCCATACCGCCTCTGCAGTCAACACCTGAGCGCGGCGCTGTCGAAGATCTCTTAAAAGCCGCGAAAGCTGCTGGCAAGACCAAAGAAGATTACATCGAATTCGAGTTACACGACTTCAACTTCTACGTAAACTATGCTTACCACCCTCAAGAAATGCGGCCGATTCAGCTTATAGCGACCACGGTGCTGCACGACAAGTATTACTTTGACGGAGTGCTGAAATTTGGCAACACCAAGCACTACGTTACGGGCATTCAAGTGCTTGAGCTGCCTGTTGGCAACTACGGTGCGTCTCTGCACAGCGTCAATGGCCAGATCTGGGTTAGATCCAAGCACAACGCCAAAAAGGAAATCTACTACCTGCTCAAGAAGCCCGCGTTGGAATACCAAAGGTTTTACCAGCCATTTCTTTGGATCGCAGACCTCGGAAAGCATATCGTTGACTATTGCACCCGCATGGTGGAAAGGAAGCGCGAGGTCACCCTTGGCTGCTTCAAGAGCGACTTCATCCAGTGGGCTTCCAAGGCCCATGGGAAGTCAAAGGCTTTCCAGAAGTGGCGGGCTCAGCATCCTAGTGATGATTTCCGGACTTCGGTCGCCGCCAACATTGGGTACATCTGGAAGGAGATCAATGGCGTGGCAGGCGCTAAGAGGGCAGCAGGAGACCGACTTTTCCGGGAACTCATGACCGTTAAGCCCGGTCAGTATTTCAGACAGGAGGTTCCTCCAGGGCCGGTGGTCACCGAAGGCGATCGAACTGTTGCGGCTACCATCGTCACTCCATACATCAAGGAGTGCTTTGGTCATATGATTCTTGGAAAGGTGTTGCGGTTGGCAGGGGAGGACGCGGAAAAAGAGAAGGAGGTTAAGCTCGCAAAGCGTGTCAAGAAAGAAAACAAAAATGACACCAAGGCCGACACCAAGGACGATATCAAGGATGAAACCGCGACAAGAAGTCTGCCGACGCCACTTCGGCCCTTGCCAGTGCAAGTGCTAGAGGCAATGCCCATTGACTCGGATATCGTATCCATCTTATCCTCGGACGTTCCTCCGCCAGAAAACAACCCACCGCCTTCAACGAAGGAGAACGTCAAGCCTAAAGCGAAACCAAAACCAAAACCAAAATCAAAACCAAAACCAAAAACCAAACAACTCCACCCGGCCTACGTCAAATATTTGAGCCAGGAACTTGTCGACAAAATCAAGGTCGGGGATGTCATCTCAACACCTCGAGATGACAGCTCAAACACGGACACCAAATGGAAACCAACCGACACGGATGATCACAGGTGGTTTGGCCTTGTTCAAAAAGTCCATATTGCCAAGACCAAGAGTGGCCGTGGCCTTGGCCCAAAGAGTTTCGATGTCATCTGGTTTTACCGACCAGAAGACACGCCGTGCTGTGCCATGAAATACAAGTGGCGCAACGAACTCTTCCTTTCCAACCATTGCACGTGTCAGGAAGGCCATCACGCCCGCGTCAAGGGCAACGAGGTGCTTGCGGTTCACCCGGTGGACTGGTTCGGCACTCCGGAAAATGGCAAGGGGGGGTTTTTCGTCAGGCAGCTGTACGAGAGCGAACAACGCCGGTGGGTTACTCTACAGGAGGCTCATTTGACTTGTTATCATAACCAGCCGCCAAAACCACCCATCCCCCCTTATAAGCCTGGAGATACTGTCCTTGCGACTTTGTCTCCTTCGGACAAGTTCTCTGAGCCATACGAAGTGGTAGAATTCTTTATCCAACGGGAGAAGGGGACACCGTTCGTGCGACTCAGAAAGCTGCTGCGACGACGGAAGATTGATCGTCAGGATGCGCCAGCCAACGAGCTAGTCTATACCGAAGATTTGGTTGAGGTTCGGGCCGAGAGAATTGTGGGCAAGTGCCTTGTGAGATTCTTTCGCCCGGCTGAGCGTATCCCAAGTCCATACGATAGAGGAGGAACGGGGAACATATTCTTCATTACACATAGGCAAGTTCATGGGGAATGCGTTCCGCTTGAGACATTCCCAAGCACTTTGCACCAGGGATTCAACCCCTTGGAGAATCTTGGCAAGCCAAAGTTGAAGGGAATGGATCTATACTGCGGCGGTGGTAATTTTGGACGAGGCCTGGAAGAGGGCGGTGTTGTTGAGATGCGCTGGGCCAACGATATTTGGGACAAGGCCATCCATACCTACATGGCCAATACCCCGCATCCGAACAAGACTCACCCTTTTCTTGGCTCTGTGGACGACCTTCTCCGTCTTGCCCTGGAGGTATGTCCTCCCTCGTTCCGAAAGAGTTTGGCTAGTATAGACCATTTTAACTAACATCTATTAGGGTAAATTCTCCGACAATGTGCCCAGACCCGGTGAAGTCGACTTCATTGCCGCCGGTAGCCCGTGCCCCGGGTTCTCACTTCTCACCCAGGACAAGAAAGTTCTCAGCCAAGTCAAGAACCAATCCCTGGTGGCCTCCTTCGCCTCCTTCGTCGATTTTTATCGACCCAAGTACGGCGTCCTCGAAAACGTCTCGGGCATTGTGCAGACGTTTGTGAACCGGAAGCAAGATGTCCTCTCACAACTGTTTTGCGCACTTGTTGGCATGGGCTACCAAGCCCAGCTTATCCTCGGAGACGCCTGGGCTCACGGCGCCCCCCAAAGCCGTGAACGCGTGTTCTTATACTTTGCCGCTCCCGGTCTTCCTCTTCCGGACCCGCCTTTACCGTCCCACTCTCATTACCGAGACAAGAACCGCAACATCGGGTTCGTTTGCAACGGCGAATCCTACGTCCAAAGGATTTTCGTCCCCACAGCCTTCAAATTCGTCAGCGCCGGCGAAAGTACCGTCGACCTTCCCACGGTCGGGGACGCAAAGCCGGAAGCCTGTGTCCCGTTCCCGGATCATCGGCCTGCGGCTGGAATCACGCCCTACATCCGTGCCCAGTATGCCTGCATTCCCACCCACCCGTACGGCATGAGCTTCATCAAGGCCTGGAATAAAGGAAACGGCGTGATGAGCAAGAGCGACAGAGATTTGTTCCCCAGCGAAGGCACGACCCGCACGAGCGATGCATCAGTGGGCTGGAAAAGGCTTAATCCCAAGACGTTGTTTCCTACTGTCACTACTTCCTGCAATCCCAGTGATGCGCGCATGGGACCAGGATTGCATTGGGATGAAGACCGGCCGTGTACGGTTCAGGAGATGCGGAGGGCGCAGGGATATCTAGATGAGGAGGTGTTGGTGGGACGGACGGCAGACCAGTGGAAGCTGGTGGGGAATAGTGTGTCTAGGCATATGGCGCTGGCGATTGGGTTGAAGTTCCGGGAGGCGTGGTTGGGGACGTTGTATGATGAAGGTGCTACTGTTGCTACTGCTACTGCCACTGTTGGTATTACGGTACCGATGATGGAAGAGGCGAGGATTGGTACGACTGACTCTGCGAGGCCGTCAAGGTCGCCTGTTCCTACTGCCATGGACGTTTATGACTCAAAGAGCGTGAGATCGAGGAGTACTACGCCAGCAACGGTGGTTTCTATCTCTTCAGCCGCCGGGGGTGGGTCGGTGAGTGTAGCAGGAGCAGGGTCGGATGACGATATGGAGATGATCGAGATGATGGAGGTGACGAGGAAAAGAAGTTCACCTGCTGTTGATGAGGAGGTGCGACCTAGTAAGGTGCAGAAGGTGAATGAAGTTAACGCGGGAAGAGCGTCCAGGAGGTCCTCTAGACAGGTCGAGAGACAGCCATCGAGACAAGCATCCAGGAACCCAACCACCTCCACATTATCCAAGGCCAACAAGGCCACACTTTACGAAGCTGCGGCGCCAGAGGAGCTCGTATCTGACGCCGAGTCCTACCCTGAGACCTACGATAAGGAGGGGTTCGATGGTGACTACCACGGCGGCCGCCATCATGACCATGAGAATCAGCATCCGGAGGAGAACGAGGAGGATGAAGAGGCAGAATACGCAGAACCGGAAACGATCACGGTCAACGGCATGACGATTATCAACGGCATGACGATTGTCAAGTTGTAGTGCGACGAGGTAGCGCCATATCTGGGATCGTGGGAATCGTGCGTGGTTTGATGGCTTTGTTGTGGTTTGTTGTTGTGGATGAGTGGTATTTGGAGGACGCATCGACGAGTGCGGACAGGGAGGGGATCAGGGGATCGGGGATCGTGGATCGTGGATGAATAGGATATGGAATGTGAGATATGGGAGGGCATGGAAGAGCAGTAGCATGTGCACGGAGTGTTTGAAAAGCAGCATGTGATGGAGTTTTAAAAAAAAGTTCAATTGGATTTGCATATTCTGTCACAGCATTCTTTAATGACGGATCGAGTAAAAGTAAAGGTGAATTTTGGAGTTGTTGCTCGCCGAAGTGGACATAGTTGTCTATAGGCAGGCATGGGGGGCATTGGTGTGCATGGCATGCGGTGGATGGCAGGGTGTTGTGCGGAGCGGTATAAAACCAACTGAATTCCATTGCTCGCGCCGGTGCTGGAGCGAGCGAGAAGCGCAAAGGAAAGTGCAGTGGGAATGGGACGATGAACGGATCACATGTGTCGGAAGGACGGAAAGGGCCATCATGACTTGCTTGGATAACTGAACTTAAAAATCCACATTGTCACAACTAACTCCTTCCTCGGCCGAGTTTGATACGAAGATGATAAATTACCCATGTACCCTCTGTTACTGAGGGCGTTTCTTAATTATGAGTGTAAAAATCAATCGTTCTACTACCCCTTCTAACAGCTGAGATCATTACCTGCGGGTATGAAACTTACCGTACGCAACTCGCGCGAACCAGACGGCTCACGTTGAAGGGAAAAGAGCAGGACTGGACTGAGAGGAAAGAAAGCGATGGATGCATCGTGGTTCATGGTCTTATCCAGGCTGCCAGGGAGGCTGCTGGATGACTAGTCTAGGCCGCCTGTCTCGTAGGCATCAATCAAGCATTTCTCCAATCATTGCTCCCCTTCGTCTCAACATGGGCCAGATACCGTCCGCATTTTCCCGCCATGGTACATAGTTGCGAAAGATGCTCAAATCTTCCTCATCAAGCGCGCTGCAAGAGCGGGTGTCCGTCCGGTGAGCGAGGTGAGCGGCAAGCAAGCTCACGGCAAGCAAAGCAAGCAAGACTGCAAGAGTGGTGCTGAAGTTACATCCGCATCCGCCCACCACCAAGAACAAAACCAATGCAGGGGTTTTGTCCACAATCCAAAAGAGCCTCAGGAACACCCCCGTCAGCCGAGAATGATTGGTCCTGAATCGCGGGCGGCTGTAACCCGTTTTGGCGTTTCGAAGCTGGCCAACCAATGAGGTTCGTGAAATGAGAAAGGTTGCTTATTTTGGGAAACAAAGGGGGGAGACAAGGGAACTGTCACTGGGGGGAAAAAGATCGAAAAGAAGGAAGTGAGGTCAAACGGAACGAACGGCGGTTAACCACCACCAGTCGCTTGCTGGTCCCCAGTTGGCTGACCCTTTCGGCGCTTCAAGGCCAAGAGTTCTTTGTCAACTCGATACAAGACCATATACACGGAGACCCTACTGTTAATGACTGCCGAGGAGCGAGCGAGGGTGCCTTTGACGTGGGGAGAATCGGACGCGCCATCTCCATCGCCAGTCATGCCCGCCCTGCCATCAACGCCGTGCGTGCCTGGATCGTTATGCCGAGCGAATCGACATTTTCATACTTGCACCGAAGACGAACGACGACTCACAACTGGCGGAGTCGAACGAAGAGTCCGTCTAGGCAATTTCCTTCCATGCAGTACTACACTTCTCCCCCATGTCCATGGCATGCCGGCTTCCGTCCTTTTTTTCACTCATTTACTCACGATGCTTGGCTGGTCGAGAAAGTTGGCCGCCGGCCATCCAGTGATTTCACCATGCTGCGAAACGTCTGTTACCATACACCCATGCCCACTATTTCTCGGGGCAACCCCGATCCAAAGGACAATCACGAATGGAGCCTGAAGAGAATTTCATAGGGCGGCGGCTTTCTCGAAAGAGGAATGGTACGTGGGTTTCGTGACGCGACATTACCTGTCATCGCATCTTGCATCGAGGACCATGTGGTTTTGGAGCTAGCTAGTAGCTAGTCCCGACTACCCAACGAACGAGTTGGGCTACCGTCTCACGATATCTTCTCTGGTCTGGATTTTCTCTCTCCTTCTCCTTCTTCCTTCTCCATCTTTTCTTGGTTTGTTCTGCTTCATCATCTTTTCTGTCTTTCCTTAACTCATCATCACTCATCACCAGCGGCTTTTGTTTCTTCCCTACAAGCGTCTATATCCTTTATCTGTACCTCTTGAACCTCCCAGACCTTGTTTGGGATCATAACCGCTTTCTACACATTATCCCAAATTATATCCTGTGGGCAAAGGGGAGTAGTAACACTAATAAACTGGTTGATCTTCTTTCTTCGAGTTACCGCTTCCACGAGATCATCCCTCAACCGCCCGCACGCCTTTAGGAACAACCGAAACGGGGATCTTGGTCCTACCCGACTGGTCGGTCGATCAACGAGTCTCTCATCCTATCTATCACCTGGAAGTGGTTCGGATTCCCTTCCTTTCCCTCCTCTTGGCTAAGATACCTTACACAACCATATACTCAACAGAGGAATAATCCAGCAATTTGGGCACTCTTTTCCTGTCTTTTTTTCGTTTTCGAAAATCTTTGGCGGTTTCTCCTGGTCTGCGACCATAGGTTACACGCCTACCCACTCGGGCATCACAACAACTACAACAAACCACGAGCGAAATGAGACCTATCTCAACAATAAAGTTGGGTCTCGCCGCTGTCGGCCTCTTGGCAACTGCTGCTGAGGCTGGTCCTCTCAGGAGTCGTCCAGTACAGAGGCAGGCGGCGTGGCAAAAGAGGCACGAGGGAGATGAGCATTCCACGATGTCAACGACAACAACAACAGCAGGGGTAATAGGAGAGGGCGGTGATGGATCGACGACGATTGTCGTGTCTTACACGATACCAGGGTTTATTGGAGTCACGACAGACTTCCCGAGTGATTTTGGAAAGTCTTCGACGTCGACGGGTGCTGGAGTGGCTAGCAGCGGTGGTGCGATCGTGCCCGGGGGGGTGTTTGTGACGGCATCAGGTTCCGCCAGCTCATCGTCAGTGGTAGCAACGTCATCTGTCTCCATCTCCGCCTCGAACACCCAACAACAACAAACCGGACCCGCCGTCACCAGCAACATCCTCAACAACCTCCCCACCGCCGTCACCGGCGCCCTCCCGTCAGCCACCACCACTGTCTCCCCCGAGATCTACGCCAAGAACCTCGCCGACGCCCGCCGCTACAACGAGCAGTTCTCCAGCCTCACCAAGGACACCACCTGCACCTCCGGCCAGGCCGCTTGCGTGGAGGGTGGTCGTGCTTACTGCAATGCCCAGGGCAAGTTCAACGTTGCTCAGTGCGGCAGTGGCAAGAAGTGCTTCGTCATGCCCATGACCACCGTCCAAGGCGTGGTGATTGATTGCTACGAGCCGGATGAGGCGGCGAAGGTGTTGGCGCCTGTTGCTGCTCCCATCGGAGGAGGTAATGGAGGAGGAGGAGGAGGAGGAGGAGGAGGAGGAGAGGTAGAGGTCACGCAGACGGTGGTGGTTACGAAATCTTCCGGCACGACGACCGTGACGGTGCCTCCTCCTTCTGGATCCTCTGGATCTGGATCTGGGGGAGCGGTTGGTAGCAGCAGTTCGCAGCTAGAGGTGACAGTTACGGATACCACCAAGATCACTCAGAGCGCCGGTCCGGTGACGGTGACTGTTACCGTTGTTGGTCCTCCTCCTGGAGGAGTAACTTCCTCATCGAGCGTCATCACTAGTTCTGCTGCAGCTTCGTCAGTCATTGCCTCCGTGCCGCCTACGACAAGTTCTACGACCGCGTCTTCATCAAGTGTTATCGTGGTTCAGCCTCCCGTTTCTTCGTCCGCTTCGGTCTCCTCATCCGCCTCAGAAAGCCTGCCTCCTACTACTGACGGCAAGACATTCATCACGGTGACTGCTATGGTCACAGATGGCGGGAGTACTTACCCGATTACTTTCACCATAGATCCTAGCTCGGCACACCCTCCGGTTGTGTCGTCTGTGGCTGCGTCTTCTTCTTCCTCTTCTTCCTCTTTTTCTTCCGTCAGCAGCGTCGAGCCTACGTTGAGCTTCAGCTCCGTCATCAGCATGCCGCTAGTTGCCTCGAGCAGCATCCCTTCGTCGACCGGTAGCGTCTCTACGACCATTAGCAGCAGTAAGCCCCCCCTTCTGATATCACTGTGACCGTGGAGACCACCCTTCTCCTCTCTACCACTATTAGCATTTTCCCTTCTATCACCACCAGCAACCCTCCCGTTCCTACAACCTACACGATCACCTCAACCACCTCAAAACCCTTCTCCACAATACTACCCTCAACACTCTCATTCCACGACGTTTCCTAACCAAAGTATTTCTACCTTTTCAGGCTCTTCAATCTCAGCCCCTTCTTCAGCTCCTGCTCTAATTACTACCACCACCACCACCACCACCACCACCAGCAGCAGCAGCAGCAGCAGCAGCAGCATCACCACCAGCGACGTTACCACCAGCAGCGTTACCACAAGCAGCGCCCCGATCATTACAAGCAGCGCCGAAAGCAGCGCCGCTTCTAGCACCACCAGCGACGACGACCCCCTCGTAATCATACCCGTCACCGGCACCGTGACGGACTTGGTATCTTATGACAGTTTTGCTGAGCCTACGGAGATTGCCAATATCAACAATGTCAAACTCGCTGCTCCTGCTGCTGAGGTCACTTCTGCCCCCGCTGCCGCTTCTGCTGCTGTCGACAGCAAACAATCATCAGAAGCCGCGTACTGGGCTACAGTCGACCGCCTCTTTAAACCCCCTCAATACTCTGGGAACCAGAACCATGTCAAGTTGGCTGCTGCTGCTGATGGTGCTGCTGGTTCGGAGGGTGCAGTAACGGTCTCCGTCTCGGTGACAGTGACCGAGACAGCTACGCAGACAGCGACGGCTACGCAGGAGAGGTTCCAGACGGTTACTGCTACCATTAAGGGGGAGCCGGTTAAGGAGACGACCACGACTACCGTTAAGGAGACGGTTACTGAGACCAAGAGGGAGACGGTCAGAGTGACGGATACGTTGATTCATAATGAGACGACGACTGTTACAGAGACGCAGACGGTCAAGGAGACGGTGACGGTTGATGGGCCGGCTGTTGCTACCGCTGCGTAAGTCAGTGACTTGGTGGAAGGAAGAAATAAGAGGATTGGATACCTCTAGTGGGTGAGCAAGGGGAGGATGACTCACTCTACATGGTGCTGGAAATGTGCAAGAAGGGCGTGGTCATGAAGATGGGCATTCATGGATGTGTTGTACATGGTGCTGGAAATGTGCAAGAAGGGCGTGGTCATGAAGATGGGCATTCATGGATGTGTTG
>RAON01000316.1:0-22921 GCA_009805295.1 Neurospora sp. FGSC 6877 | reverse complement strand
ATGGCCGGGTTCCAGCGGAGAAGCTGGTCAAAGGTGATGCCGTAGAGGTACTGGATGGCGGGACAGTCCTGGCCGCCCGAGACAAAATGGAACTTGTTGCAGTTGCCAACCATGCCGGCCTGGGTGGGCGACGGTGTGGCAATGCCATTTCCGGCCGTGGTAGTGGCGGTGGCCGGGACAGAAGTAGACACGCTAGCACCGCCAATAACGCCGACGCAAACGTTGGTGTTGGCCTAGAGAGTCTCGCAGTTGGCGCCGACGGCAGGGTTCCAACGGTAGAAGTCGGCCCACGAGAGACCATACAAGGACTGGACGGTGGCGCAACCTTGGCCGGTGGAGACGAAATGGAACTAGTTGCAGTCCTTGATCATGCCCTCCTGGGTCGGCGTAGGCGTGACAATGCCGTTACCAACAGTCGAAGTGGTGGTCGGACCGGCAGCGACTGTGGTGGTGGTCTCGGGCTCCTCCTCTTCAGGGGCATCCCAGTTCTTTTCAGTGCAGTAGGACTGACCGACAACGAAGGGAGCAAGAGGCGCCGAGAGACGGATACTTGGTGATGACCAGGTAGTTTGATAGAAAGGTCTCATGGTTCTCATGGCTCTGGACTGGTGTTGTCGTGTAGTGCGGACGGCCGAAAACAGATATGGACAAAGGACCGAACAAAATTCACAAGCGAATAGTTTCCTCTGGAGCGTAACCCAGAAGGATCCCTCCGACATGGTCCCGCCTTGTAAGTTACGCGGGCCGTCCCGGACGCCACAAACGCACACTAACCCTGGCCCTTGTTTGCCGATTGCGACATGATGTAACCGAATAGAAGCTTTCAGATTGCACTATACAGCAAGAAGAATTAAATGAGCCTAGCTACTCCATTCCGAAACAGTAGCCAAGGACGGCAGCGTGTCAGGATGCTCAGGCCCAAGGACTCGCTGCCGAGCCTCAACACAGTCTTGCATCAACGCTAGGGCATCTTCATGTCGACCTTGACTATTCCACGTGAAAGCAAGGTTGGCCATGCTCGTCAGCGTCGAGGGATGATTGGCCCCGAGCTTCGCCTTGCTCATCTCCATCACCTGCACACCCAGCTTCTCGGCCTCCTCCCACCGGCCCTGGTTCCAAAGCGTCGACGCCAGGTTGCCCATGCTCCTCAGCGTGTCTGGGTGGTCGGCCCCGAGCTTCGCCTTGCTCATCTCCATCACCTGCACAAACAGCTTCTCGGCCTCCTTCCATCGTCCTCTATCTCGAAATACTGATGCAAGCAATGACGTGCTCGAGAGAGTCGCCACATCGTCCTTCCCCAACCTCCTCTCGCGTACCTTCCTCGCCTTGCCCAGCATCTGCTCTGCATCTTCATATCTCCCTTGCGACCACGCGTACCATCCCCCGTTGTGCAAAAGAATCGCCCATGACTCGACCGTATTCTCGCTAGGTCGATAATCCGAGGCCACTCGGGCGTGCGCAAAGAGGGTCCGACACATGGCCCAGTTCTCGAACTGGCCCGTTGGGAATGAAGCTGCCATCCGCTCGATGTACTGCTGTTTGAACCTCTCCTCCTGCTCAGACGCCTTTAGCCACATCCTCGTCGACAGCTGTACGAGGCCGTGCATCTCGAACGTGTCTCCGCTCTCGCTTACAGTTACGAGACAAAAGTTTGTTAGCATTGCTACATTGTCTTCGAATCCGTTGTCCGTCTCGTCGTTGTCTATCTCGTCATCCCTACTGTTGGATCCCCAGTCGTGCTGTAGGTCGGATCTCCTCTCCTGTATTGCCCCGTCCATGTGAGGCGGCCTTAGCAACGACTCCGGAATGCCTTGTCGGTCGAAGAAGCTCATGAGTGAGAGCAGATCTGCCGCTGAAGCTCTCTTAGAGCGGATATGTTCGAAGGATATCTGCCAGGTCACAAGGATCGCACTCGAAGCCCCTCCCTCTCGCCGAAACTCGCCCTCGTCATGACTTAGAAGCCAGGCTCTGTTGCTTTCGCCTTTGCGGAACTCGGCCAAATACTTTTCGACCGAGCTCCGTGGCGACCTTCTCTGAATGTAGGCTGCCGCCTGGCTGATAGCTAGTGGAACGTATTCCAGCGTCCGTACAAGCTCCTCTGCTGAATCCTTGTCCGAGAGCAAGGTCAATTTCCTCTCCAGGAGCAACAGAGCATCACTCTGCGCCATTGACCCGATCTCGATTGTATTCTTGTAGCCCCCTACTAGCTTATAAGCTAGATCCTTAATGCATGTTGTGACGAGAAGAGACCCGTTTGAGCTCTGCGGAAAATAGTCAGCTAGCGGACGTCGTTCAGGGTTACTGCCAGCGCCGAAGAATACGTCCACGTCGTCGGCGCTGTCGAGATTACGATCCACCGGCGGTTTCGCTCGTTCGACAGCCAGCTATACACAAGCTGCGGTACATCGGCCTTCGGCTGCCTCCGGCCTGATAGCTTCACGGCATCGGCGATCGCCTTCAACCCTTCCTCGACGCGTGCTTGTGTGCCGGCATGGACCCAGAACACCCATCTGTCAGGCTCCTTCGCCGCTATTCGGTGCGCGTATTCGATAGCCAGTTGCGACTTGCCCACGCCACCGAGGCCCACTAGGGCCACACGGCCGGCCGGCTCCGAACATCGCTGGTCGATCTGGTCGAGAACGTCTCCGCGGTTGACGAAGTCAGGGTCGCGGGAGAAGGGGATGGTCGCGAACGGCGGCGGCGGCGTTTCTAGTCGCTCTAAGAACGTCAGCGGGGTGTCCCTCGGCTCGAGCGGTGCTAATCTTACCCGGCGGCAGGTGGAATTCCGCGTTGATCGGTGCGTAGCTCTGCCCCACCTGGAGACCCTGGTTCAGCGGTCCAAAAGACGCGGATGGAATTTGCGCCATCGCTGGTGTGAGGGTTACTCCTCCAGCCGGCTGATTGATCTGGCCACCGCCCGGGCCTGCATCCCTAGAGGTAGCAGAGTCGACATACCTCTCCATAACCGCCTTCGCTACCGACGCCGCGGTTGCCGCAGCATAATTCTGCCATACTTTGTTTTTGTGGCTATCGGCATAGTCACACACGCCTTTAATCACGATGCATGGCACCTCATCCCATACGCCTGCTCCTTCCATCTCGAAAGTAATAACCCCGGCCTGCTTGGCGATCTGATCACGGTGCTCGCCAGACCGAATAACCCTGTCTCCAGATCCGATCGCACCAATGAAGAAGGCACCCTCGGAATCCGAGTCGGCATTGGGGTCGTTTGAGGCTGACTCCAAGTGCTCCCTCCGTATCAGGTAGCTCGTATCACATTCCAGCTCTTTGCATGACAACGTAAGAGACTCATCGCAAGCGGGATCCGAGTTGTCATGACAGTCTTCGCATGTTCTGCACCCGGAACCAGGAGCATGTTTGTGTCGGTACCAGGCATGGAACAGGAGGTCGTTGGCTGCTCCTGGGTACTTGTAGCTGGTATGCCTCCCTCTTCGCTTCCGTTTGGCTTTTTCTTCGCCCTTCGTCTGAAGAGCTTTGAGGAAGTCACCCGCCCGTTTCTCAATATGTTCGCGGTCGATGTCCGTATCAAGCTTGACCAGGATGTTGCGAATAATCTTGTTTGGTCTTCCAAGACTGTCATGGGCGGTGTCTTTGCGAACGAAGCGATCCGGAAGCGCTCTTCCAAGGTCATACTGGACCACGAGGTTGCTTATGATCACGTCGCCGAGGACACTGGGGTCCCTTTCCGGTCCTGCGAATGGGACCGCCCCGCAAATGCCCACCAAAAGGGCCAGTGACACTCGCGGATAGCTCGATCGAAGACTTGCAGCTGCGCTGGCGGCGCTCGCTTTTCCCATGTTGGGCAGAAGGACAAGGACGACATTGCACTTCCCCATCCGACCTGTCGTGTATATGTTCGGGTCTCCGTCGACTTTGCCGTACTGNACTCGCGGATAGCTCGATCGAAGACTTGCAGCTGCGCTGGCGGCGCTCGCTTTTCCCATGTTGGGCAGAAGGACAAGGACGACATTGCACTTCCCCATCCGACCTGTCGTGTATATGTTCGGGTCTCCGTCGACTTTGCCGTACTGATCACCGTCGACTTTGCCGTACTGATCACCGTCTTCGTCCCACAGCTCATCGATAAGGAGGCATACGGCGTCGAATTCGAGACGGAGCGCGCATATTATCGCAACTTCGAAGTCGCTGCGCCCGTTGGGACGGGTGAAGCCATCAGGCCGTTGACTCGCCCATTCCTTTCTCTTGGCGCTGACTTCACGCTTCGGGGTGTCGTCCACTTTGGCGAGAGGGCCAGCCTTGCCGTTCTTGTATTCTTCCTCGAGCTTCTTGCGTTCCTCTTCCTGCTTTCTTCTTCCTGCTTTCTGAGCTTCTCCTTCCAGGTAGCCTCGTTAACCATTCAAGAAATCCTTCCCTACTTTTGTTTCCGCCACCTCTGTCCTCGACCCACTGGGACAGATGCGTACTGACTCAATCCCTGGGAGGGAGTCTATGGTTCCCAAGGTAGTTAGTTTTTCGCCTCCTCCGTATCCTTCTCAGCCTTGCGAGCGAACTGCTCAACTAGCTCTTTGATACGACTTGAGTTGTTGCGCTTGCTAGGACAATCCCTGAAACGATGACCGGTCTGTTTGCAGACGAAGCACTTGTCTTCCTCCAACAACTTGCGGGTCTCTTCCCTCGACATGTCGGGGAGACGACGGGAGCCCGAGCCCTTGGCTGCGGACGAAAAAGAAGAGGACGATCCCCTGGCCTTGCCAGAGGTGTTCGACTGAGAAGAGGAGTTCTTGTTGTCCTTATCCTTACCCTTATCCTTCTGTTTTGCCTTCCACAAGCGCTGACTGTTCTCCACACATTTCTTGGCCATGCGGACGAAGGTCGGGAAGTCGACAGTGTCTTCGCCATATCCGAAAAGGAGAGCGTTTTGGATATCGGTAGGGAGTTTCCAGTTGAACTCCTGCTTCCAGGTATCTGCTGGGCGATTGCACTCCCCCACCAGACGCACGAAGGCGTTGCGGAAGTCCTGGAAATCCTGACTCATCTTGAACTGCAACTCGTTGAACTCGAGAATTGCTTTCTCTTTGCGGTTGTGGTCGTAGTACTCATTCTTGAGGTGATCAAGCAGCTGTTGGGAGGTCTTGAGACAGTGCGGACCGTCCCCAAGGTATGGCTCCAAATCTTGGGCGGCCTTGCCGGCCGTACGGTTCTCGATGTACAGTTTTTTGGCTTCGTCGTCGAGAAAGTGGTCAGCCTTAAGCTTCAGCTTGTTCTGGATGCGGCGGTACCACACGTCGAAGGTAACCGTATCCTTGTCTTTCTCGTTGTGAAAATAGGGCGGGTCCTTCTCCTTTGCTGACAGCCGACCGCTGCTGTACGTCGAGGTGCTGGTGGCGGGCGTACCTTCCCGGTCGGTGTCGCCACCATCGTCGGTGTCATCGTCACGACTGCGATTATGGGCTTGTTTCTCCAAGTTCTGCGCGTTCAGGTCGATAGTGACCTTCTTCTTCTGCTTACGCAGGTGCATGGCCTCTTTGGTAAGGCGAACGATAACAGCGTTGAGATCCGAGATCTCATTCTCCTTGGTGGCCACCTCCGTACCCAACTCCTCTGCCTGAACATTGAGGGAGACAAGCGAGTCTTGGGTTTGGGCCAGCTTCTTCTGGGTTTCGGCCAGATCGTCCTTGACCCTATTCATCTCGGCCAGCAGTTTGGGGCAGTTGCGGCATCCCTCAGGGGGAGCAGGAGACCAGCTGCGGTCGTGGTCTGGCGAGCGGGTCGGACTCCGGTCGTCGTGCGAACCTCGGTGGTCAGGACGGGGGTCGTCGTCGTGGTGGTCGTCCCCCTCATCGCGATCATTGCTGGCTTCCTTCTCCAAATCCTCCAGATGCTCATTCTCCTCTCGGGCGTGGCTTCTCATGGCCGCATTCAACTTGGCAATCCCAAACTGTACCTCCTCTTCCAAGTCACGAACTTTCTCGCGGAGCGACGCGTTTTCGTGTCGCAGTCTCAGTGTCTCGTCGGCATCGTTCGCTGTCGAAGGGGTAGTGCCAGTTTGGGAGTTGGCGAGGGTGTTCTCGAGGAGAGTAGCCTTTTTCTTGAGCTCGAGTTCTCGTCCTCTGCCACCTTCTAGTAGTTGAGGAAGTTCATGGCGTGCTCATACATCTTGCCCAGGTTAGTGTTCAGGTTAATGGCGATGACCTGATAACCGCGCTTTTGGGCCAGCGGCGCCTCCGCGAGGATGGCGCGCAACTTGATCTCTTGAAAGATCGCTTCGAGACCGGCAGGATTTTGACTAATGTTCTTGAAGGTGGGGAGGTCTACCAGCAGGGGTCCCACACGGGACTCGTCGCGATGTAGATGCTCCGACCAATACTCCTTCCCGACGGTCGTCAGTGGACGGAAGGCAAAGGAGGGGCCGTCACCCTTCTTCGAGTAGTACTTCGCGATCGCGCTAATCTTCGCATACAGGAATGCGTACAAGTCTTCCTTCTTGAAGGTGTACCGCACGTTGGCCATCTTATCAGTGACTTCCTGGTGGAAAAACGCGATTGCTTCCTCGACATTGTCGGGTGCCTCCTCGTCCTCCAGATTAGACATATCCAGACTCCTGGACTGGGCGTCCCATTTGTCCTTGATGGTAACAATGTTCAACGAACGTCGACGGAAAGCGTCATCCTGCTCGACCACGGATTCAGGGGTGATCGGGATGTCCTCGACGTTAAAGACAACTTGCTCAGCGGCAACCTTGTCTTTCTGGGCTCTAATAGCCTGCTTCTGAGCCTCACTAACTTGAGCGCTCACTGCGGCAGACACCTTTGACGCGGTGACCTGCTGCTTCTTCGGCGAGGCCTGGGCCGTCGCCTTTTCCTCGGGGTTGTGCGCCATCGCGGGGCAGACCAGAGTCAACGTTGAACCGATACGACACAACTGCTTTTCTGATAAGTGCAAAGTGATGGGATGTTTGATTTCCTCCCTGGAAAGTGTAGAGTTGAGCTTGTGATTGTCACGAGCGACGTGGTCACCAGAGACAAAGCTGAACACGTTGATTCCAGGTCTATAGTAAAATCAGAAAGAAGAAAAGAGGGAAACGTGCAAAGGCGCGCCTGGCGCCCAGTTTCAACCCAGGGCCCAGGTGGCCAGTGCACGCGGCACGACATCACGTGCACATCCCGCCGTGCCGTGACATTAGTCACGTGCCACAGTGATAGCAGACTACCCACATCGACCAGGCGGTTGAGGAACCCTAACCCTAGAGCTGGCTCAGCCAGCTCTAGGGTTAGTGTTCTGACCGCCATATCTAGAAACACAGCTCCTCACAATCACTATCGGCTACATTTCCGCACCTCTCGAAATTGATTAGAGAGATGCGAGAAAAGAACGCGCAAACGCCATTTCTCAGCCCGGAACGGGAATCTGTTCCAACTTTTCTCTTGTCCCTACGTATGAAACGAATTAGAAGGGGAATATTCAACACCTTATGGAGCACCCGACACTTCAATAACCGGAGTATCGGCTTCCGAAGCGAACGTCCAAGTTGTTGGAGCTGGATTTGTTCTACTAGAAGGCGAACACAACCAAGCACATCCTGGGCATCTTTCCATTACGCGATTCTATGGATCAATTGCGTCCACAATGGTGTTTATGGCACCTATCGTACAAGATTCGCAGTGCTCATTTGCGTGTTCGGGATCTGAGTCCCGCTATCTGTACCACGGGGGACTTGATTAAGAACAAAAACTGGCAGAAAAAATAATAATACAGCTACGGTTAATACTGCTTATTTTGAACGCAATGTCCAGCCTTATGAGACTACCCTATATACCATCCTCGGGCTGAATAGGTGTCAGAAACTTAATGAGGTCTTCGTTGGATAGGTTTTGCAGTCCGCCAAACTCTCTCCTTTGGAACAATCTTTCTTTGAACTCTCCTTCACCCCAAACAGAGAGTAGAAACTTATTGCCCACCTCACTCAACAACATTAGGCTTTCATATCGAGCAATGGTGGCACGGAAGGTCTCGAGGTCTTTGTTCGAAAACCTCGTCAAAGCTCTTAACGTGAACCCACTACCAAACCCAAGGGGTAAAAAAGCAGAGAAGCCCATCATATCCTTCTACCATCTTCATGATCTTCCGAGCCTCAGATATTTCCCTCGCGAATGCCTTCCGCGCTTTAGGAGTGTCTTTGATGCCACGACCTGCTAACACAGCTGATATACTACTTCCGCTTGCTCGATGTCGATGTTGATCTTCTTTCATGACTTTGGAAAGCCGAAAACTGGCTGACATACCCAAAACGGGTACAAAATACTGATATTTTGCGCTTTTTGTCGTAGATGATCATAGTGCCTAGCAGTTGACAACTCGTCCGTAGGGCTTTCTCGAGGCGAACGAGCTTTTCAATGTGACGTCCGCAATGTCCCAAGCGTATACGATTGACATGAATCGCAAGATTGCACCATTGTCTATCGTTAGGCTTGCGAGTTGAGGACCTGATTCGATATTGGTATCGGTATTAGTATCCTTCGTGTTGCTGTCAACTTTGATTTGGGCATCACCGCAACTGACACTAATAGCGGCGTCAATGTCATTGCCGCTGTTCTGATTGCCATTCTCGTTGTTACCATGCTCTTGGTACTTGTCTTGAGGTAGTATCGATTATAGCCGTGGCTAGAATTCCCGGAAGCGGCTCTCCATCGCAATTGGTCCTCGCCATCTATGGCTAGAAATTTGAGCGTGTCTAAGTATCTGAGAACCGTTCCGAATTGTACTAGCGTAAGAAGATTCCAAAGGAGAAAGACAGTCAAAATCTGCGGTACGACTGACTCGGGGAAGATTGTCATTGACAAAAGATTCTGAAAGGGAAGAGTCAACTTCCGTAATTTCTTCAACTTGGTACTCCTTCAAGGCGGGCTCCTCGCTCGGCGAGGCCTCCTTTCTTCATTCCTCCAGTCTTGCAAATCCACGATTCCCTGCCGCACGTCAAACCCCGCATCCACGAAATAATATCGACCATCTGGGACCCGAAAAGATCGACGGAAAGCTTGAGCACAAAGCGAGGCATGGTTGCTAGAGCCCTCCGCACCTGCCAGAATATATGAGAAGGTTCTGTCACTTTTGACTGCTGCAAATACATTCTGCGTGATATTGCCATTGCGGTCCCTCCAGCGTTGCTGCTGAGATGTACGACGACCAGGGAGACTCCCAATACGATAGAAAGCAATAGGAAGTAAACAATAAAGATTGGGGAGTAAACCAAGATCAATTCTTGCAGGAGGAGAGATTGTGAAAGGCTGACTCGAGGTGGAGTTGTCCTCCAAGCCTGCTTCTTAGGATGCAAGCCTGACTAGCTTAACAACCGCTTCATGCCCATTCATTACCGCCATATCCAGCGCTGTCCGTTCAGCCCTATCCTTAGCACCTGCGTCAACTTTGCCAATATCGAGAAGTAGCTGAACAACCGCCTTATGCCCATTCTTCGCCGCCATATGCAGCGCTGTCCATCCATTCTCATCCTTAACACCTGTGTCAACCTTGCCAGTATCGAGAAGCAGCTTAACAACCGCCTCATGCCCATACGTTGCCGCCGAATGCAGCGCTGTCTGTCCCTCCCAATCCTTAGCACTTGCGTTAAACTTGCCGGTATCTAGAAGTAGCTGAACGACTACCTCATACCCAGTTACCGCCGCTCGATGCAGCGCTGTCTGTCCATCCTCATCCTTAGCACCTGCGTCAACCTTGCCAGTATCGAAAAGCATCTGAACGATCGCTTTATAGCCTTTTTGCTCCGCAAGCCACAGCGCCGTCCGTAGCTCCTCTCTATGTAAGTTGACCTTGCTGGTGTCGAGAAGCAATTTTACGACCGTTTCATGCCCGTTCCCTGCCGCCAAGCATAGGAGTGTCCATTGGTCCTTATCCACAATAAGTTGATTTACCATTGCTTCCTTTGCATCTTCCTTTTCTGAATCCTCGGGATCTCGGCAAGTCTTTTTAGGTTGCTCATGCTCCTCAATGCCCTCTCAAGAACCGCCATCTCTTCTCGAAGATTCTTCACTGCAACTCCATACTGTTTCCCCTCTTGTAATACCAATCTGACATTCCGTATTCTAGTTGCCACATTTCGACAACCTTCCAACCCTGTCTTTGAATGCTCTGGAATGCTTGCAAAGTAGTCGTGGTTATTTTTATCTTGCTGCTTGTCTGGATTTATATCCCAACCCCACTCAAGTCGAAAATTGTGTGGAAAGACTGTTTTCGATTGTAAAAGTTCTGACCACTTGATATGTCCGGTCGTAGCTTGTGAATCACCTGCTGGGGAAACTGCAATCATTATAACCGCCCAGTGATCGTTGTATGGCCTGAAAATCGTGGGTCTCGACGCTCCTTGAAGAAGGCAGACGATATCTCCTTTTTTAGACGGATTTTATCGTGGTCGGGAGGGTCCAGGAAGAACCCCATGCTTCCTTCACGCAAAAATGCAGCGCATCAGAATACCTCTAGTCTGTATGGGGCTTGGTAATAAAGAAGGCGGGCACGAAGGCCAGCTAACCAACGAGAAGGTGCTGGCGTGCACAAGATGTCGTGAGCTCCATGCTACACCAATGACGAAAGGATTGCCGCGCAAATGAATGGAGGAGACCGGCGGAGTTGAATGGTTCAAGTGGAAGTTGATGGAATAGTGGTCTAAGGTTCGACAAGACGAGAGACTCCCGAGGACCCAGCTTAAGTACCCGAAAACCGATAACAACCTGGGTTGGGCACGAGCATCGAGCGGGTGTTCCGTCGCATGTCGCACAGCCAAGGCTCACCACTGCACTTTCCCTTGGGTGACTAGTGTTCGGGGCGGCAAGCCGCTGCCCTTCCCAGAGGGTGCAAGGCTGGATCCTGGGTTGTGGCCCGTGTAGAGCTGGATTCAGGTGATGAAAGGCTGGATTCCTGGATTGCTTCTCATTCGTTGCTTTAGAATTTCCATTTACTTTCTTTCTTGCCAGGGGGCTGCGCCCCCGGGGACCCCCCCTTGCCTACGGCGTTGTAGGGTTATAGCGCGAGGCACGGGACGATTTGCGGGCTCACGGAGTGCACTATCAGAAGCAAAAGTTGAGATATTAGGCCTAACAACCTTTTCAGGGCGAAAAGCAGTCCAGTCACAACCCTGTGACACGTACAGTAACAAATACATAGTACGTCCGGGGTTTTGTATGGGGTCCGCCCGCGAAAAGCACTAACACCCTACCCGTGTTTTTTTTAGCGGCCCAGCTCGTGTAGGTATATAGAGATGGTGAGGCTTTCCTCCGTCCTCGCAACACTCAGCCACTCTTTTTTTTTTTTTTGTTGTTGTTGTTGTTGTTGTTGTTGTTGTTGTTGTTGTTGTTGTTGTTGTTGTTGTTGTTGTTGTTATTTTTAACGTCTACTTCCACCTCCCGAAGGGTATGAGACGTGCGGCAGCTACTTAGATACAGGAATTCGGCCCAAATCCTCCTTCTATAACCCCTAAAAAGTAGAGCGCAAACCAACGGCTTTTTGACGGCCCTGTAAATACGTTGCCCCCGAAAAGAGATACCTTAGTTAGGGCCCCAATCAGCATTTGCTGCTCGGGTTGAGCCCTCCTGTCCGCGCACGGACTCCCTCGAACTCCGTAGCTAATTTGAGGTAATAGAGGTCAACGCCGTTGGAGGGAAACCTTGAGGGGAAAACCCTCCAAAATTGGTCGCCGTCCTCTCTTGGTTGAAAAGAGAAAGGATCGGGAGAAGATATAGCGATTAGAATGCGGCCCAGCCGTTTTGGGTCCAGCAAGCGGCGTTCTAAGGCAGAGTTTTCGAGGTGGTTGTCATTCGGTGTGATCCATCATCGCACCTTAAGCCGGCGTCGTCGCTGCGGCAGTGTAGACGGAAGCCCGGTGAACGGTATTGGCCTCGGCGCCCCTTTATCCTCCTCGAGAATGATGCTTTGAAGAGCTTGGCTTCGAAAGCTGCCGGCGTTGTCGAAGACGGAGGTCAACTCTCCAAAATCCCTCCGTCGGTATTGCGAAATGGTTGGTTAGGCCATTGATACCTATTGCTGCCGAAAAAGGGTATTTTTTGGCTGGGCCACTAACAACCTACTAACAGTGGATGCCAAGAAAAACTTTTTCGGGGGAGAGTTGAACACTCAGCCACTCGACAGGGCCAGTTCACAGCCACGGACATATCGCCTGACAAGTAGTTGGGTCGGTGACGACCAGCGAATCCCAGGTGTTGTATGTTTTTGTTTCTCTTGAGGTTTTTTTGCTGGTTTAATGCTTTCGTTTCTTGTTGCACTTTTGCTTGGGTTCTTTTTTGTTGAATGTTGACAGACACAAAATGCGATGAAGGGTGTGGGAGGGTGATGGGATCTGGGTGTTTGGTGTCGTTTTATTTGAACATGGGGAAAAGCTGGAAAAGGAAGTGGAGTGCATACAGCGGAGTCGCACTGCACGGGCCAGGCGAGTTTTGTCTTTTTTCCATCTTCCTTTATTCTTAGATCCATGTTCACTTCTTCCATAGTGCACAACTTGTTATATCCAATTTCCTCATCTTATCACTTCCCCTCCATGTTCGAAACACTAAACCAATTCTTTGGAAAAATCCCCATGTCATCTTGCATCATTCAACATCGATCTCCCGCCGTGCACCGCGCACGCGAGCTTTCAGGAGGGGAGTTTGGTATCCAAAACAAACTTGAAGTCCTGCACGCATTTGCAACAACAGCATGTCAGCAAACCGTTTGCTTTCTCATTTTTTCTGACGAGTGATAGGTGGGCATTGCTTACATCCAGTCTCTCGCTCACCGCATCACTGCTTGAGGCATCGAAGGTGAAGCGGGGATGTTCTTCTTCCTTTGCTGGAGGGAGAGGATGCTCTTTTGGTTTTGGCTGTTAGCCCAAGCTACTCTTTCTCCGTGGTTTATATTTTTCAGGCTCTTATCTTTTATATTTCTTTTTTTTCCCTTTTTTCTTCCTTCTTTTTCTTTTTCTTGTTCTGTATTTTCTCTTCTTTTATATCTCCATTTTCTTTTTGATATTGGGAATGTGCGATGAACACTCACCTGTTCAACGGTCCCCCTCATGATGTACCTCGTTACCACAACTTCCTTGGTTTGACCCAGGCAGCGCGCTCGGCCAATGGCTTGTTCCTCGACCGAAGGGTTCCATTGCGGTTCGATGAGGTGGACGTGGCTTGCTGCTGTGAGGGTGAGGCTTTGTGGGTTGGTGAGGGGTTAATATTATTCGGTGGAAGGAGGTGAGGGCGTGGGGAAGAGAGGACGTGAGGACGTGAGGAAGGAGAGGTGACTCGGTGAGGAAAGGTGATTCGGTGAGGAGAGGTGAGGAGAGGCGAGGAGACGAATGAAATGGTGAGGTGAGTAGTTGCTTACCCGACAGCCCCTGTGCCAATTGACATGAGGAGGACAGAGACTTGAGAGTCTTCCTGGAAAGCTTTGAGATGTTTCAAGCGCTCTACATTGCTAGTTCGTCCGTTGATCTGAGCGTGAGAGATTCCGGCTTGCTGCATAAGCTGGGCAACATAGCCAAGGGATGATGTCCAAGCGGAGAAGATTAGGCTGGCTGAGTGTTAGCTGGGTCGAGGTGCTGCTTGCAACAAAATACCTTACTTACTGCTTGGTATCAGATTGCGCTTGTAGGGTCTGGAGCACGTTGTCTCTGACGTTTAAGAGCTTTGTGGAGTAGCCATTGTCCATGGACAGGATGAGGGGGCTCATTGCGCGATCGTTAGCACCGCCTGGCAGACTGGTTGGCGTGAGGTAACCAGTGTTTTTTTACTGATCTTTGGGAGCGAAGTTGTCGCGAGCAGTCGGGACAGAATTGATAATCCTTCAACAACAGAGATATATCCGCATCTTCTGATGAACACAGTTCACACAGCATGTCGGAATCCTCGGTTGATTGTCCGGGATTTCCCGAAGAAGACTGTAGAGCTGGCAACGTTCCGAGGTCGCATAACCTACGCAACTTAGTAAGAGCCGTGAAGAGCACGGCGATCTTCTCGTTTTTGGACTGCTTGGTCTTGTCGGCGCTACTGACAACGTCATCCAGTGCACGTCTCGCGGCGCTAAGAATCTTATCATATGCCTCCTGCTCCTTATTTGATAGTTGCAGATAGACGGGCGCCTCGGATAACTTGGGGAGGTTGAGGCACTTGTCTGTGCGACGAAGACAATTCTGGCGAAGATAGAACCGTAAAGATTAGTACATCCTTTATCCCCCTTTTCAAGAGGTTTAAGCACAAGTTTCCGGAACGCGTTTTTGTCAGTATACGGCGGAACTCGAAAGAACTGGGCGAGAGACGCCAGGTCATCGAGCTTGTTTTGTATGGGGGTACCAGTTAAGCACCATCGTCGACTGGTGCTAAGACTGGTAGCCGCTCGGAATTGCTGAGAGGATGGGTTTCGAATCCAATGCGCTGTTATCGTCTGATCAGCAAGGGGTCTGTCATGATCACCACATGCACCGCAATGGGAAGTTCAGATCTAACCTTCGTCCAGAACAACACTATACCACTCCATTTTTTGAAGCAAGCCAGCCCTCTTATGATCAGAAGCAAGCATTCCGTATGTTGTAAGAACCACATCAGTTGACGCTAGCGACTCGGGTTTCTTAGGTCGACGTTGGCCATGGAACAAGATGAGTTTCAAGGCTCCGGGCATGTGACTAGAGGTACGTAGCTCCCATTAGCTCACCAAGGAACCTGCAACTTGGAGATACGCGCTGTGCGGTGTAACATACCTCTCTATCTCTGCTGCCCAGTTGTGCATAAGCTCTTCGAGCGGTCAGTTACAAGTTCGGAACACGGGGGTCAACGGAAACTCACGCGCTGAGGGTACAACAACCAGAGTGGCTTGTGTGGGTGTTCTTCGGTCTGGTTCAGCGACGTTTTGCGACTGGAAAGAGAAATGGGGGAAGTTGCGAGCATCCTCTAGAGTGCATAGGATCGTTGTGAGAATTGTAAGTGACTTGCCCATTCCCATCACGTCGGCAATGATCTCACCGTGATTTTCTTGAGAAATTCCTAGGTGACTTCGTAGGTGAAGGTAAGTAGGTATCTGTCAGCACTGTGTTGTACGTTTGGTGCGTGAATGTGTTTAAGAGTAAGACAAACCGTGAGCACATGGAAGTACTGATACCAGCGTTTGAAGCTTGAGAAAAACGATTTCCAGGTTCTCTTTTGAGGATGAAGGTAACGGCTTGCACCTGGTGCCTGGGTGTTCAGTTAGCAAGCACCATAGTGGTGTGTGCGTACATGGCCAGAGTCCATAGAGACGCGAGAGCGGAAGCATACCTCTTCAGCTTGGATTTTAAACCTCGAGGAGGGTCAAACGGGAGTGCCTCCTCAAAAGATACCTTGTCCAATGAATCCAGGATACCGTTAATCTCACAAGCAATTCTTGCTCTGACTGCCCAGGAAGAGTCGTCGTGGATATAAGTTCCAACGAGATGGTTCATATTCCTGTCACGGCAAGGAAGCACCAACCACTGGGGATTAGAGTAAACAACTTCCCGGCTCAGTTCTCTCGGATGTTGAAGGAAGGCGGAGACTTTCGCCAATTTGTCGGCAGCATCATCCTCGACAGCTTTGTCTTGAGGACCAAAGACATTGACTGACATCCCGTCCAGCACTGCACCTTTCTTGATTCCCTTTCTCCGTTTTATTAGGGGTCCTGTGGCAAGAAGGGCATCAAATTTGACATTGGGTATGTGATTCAATGCTGCCAGCCAGTTTTGTGTACGTTGGTCAACAACAGCAAATGCTCTCCCGTCTTCGGATGATAAACAGAAGAAGCCCCCGAATCTCGCCACGGGAAATGAGAAGAAGGATACATTGTTGCTGTTATGTTGGAGTTGGCCTTTAAGTGCTTCAAACTCGTCAAGGCATTGTGCTTTTCCGTTGAATAGCTGAGGACACAATCATGTGAGTAGTTAGTTACCCAAATCTCTGAAGCTTATGGGTCTTCTGACGTTGCGGGACAGTTAATAAGGGCTTTACCAAAGACTTACGGCGCCATAACAAATCTGGATCCAGTCCTTGCTCGTATCACTCTCTCCGAACGTCTTAGAGAATCGTCGTTTGTTCGTAGGAAGATCGGATGTCATCGGTGCGTGTCAATACGTTGAGGCCTTGGATACCTATCTTCGCTACCTATGTATTATGAAAGCTTGCGCGTATCCTGGTAGCAGACTGGGAGGAGGAGGAAGACATAGCGAGCAATTGACACGGTCAGACCGTGGCGAAATTATGTGTTTTAATTCATAGTGATAAGGGACAAATGAGTGGTTGTAAGGTAATCGATATCTCAACATGGCCCAAATTGTGGCCTCATTTGAAACCAGCCCAGGAGACTGTTTTTGCAGGAGAAATAGGTTGCTGTTAGCACAGCCAGGCTTGTATAAGTTTATATGTCCAATCACCACATGAGGAAAGTGAATGGCGGTGGCAGACCACTACACTAACCAGCCCGTGTCCTTGCAAAAGGGTACAAGTAACCGAAGCTGGCAATTCAGTTGCTCAAGTGGTCTTATATAGTTGCGACGGATGACCAGGCGTTGGACTAGGACGACCAAAAGGTGCTTTTTTGGTAGTAGGAACGGGGAAGAAAGGGAAAAACAGGGCAGGCTAAATACCCAGGACGGGAGTGCCGGTGAATGGAAGCACAGTGAATGGGTGCCAAGAGGCACGGCCGGCCAACACCAGGCCGTCACAAGTTGTAGTTAGTAGAGGACCTTCTCTGCCGCCGCTCTGTCCACTTTACCTCACTCCTGGTAGCAACTTCCTTTCTTCGCCCATTACTCAATTCAAAACCATCAAGTTCTTTGCCGTTTTCTTTCGGATACGCCCAGCCTCTACAAGTGACCTTGTCTGTTCAGTCGTGGGCTTTCAGCAAGAGTTCGATGGACATCGTCTTCGCTTTCGCTGCTGTGCCGCCATCCACATCCCGCCATGTCACTGTCGCAACAACCAGACGGTTTTGCGCGTGCCCTAACCAAATTCAAGAAGGGTCTTGATCCAAGCCTTGCCCAGCAGTTCTCAATCTGTACGCTGGAAGATGTCCGCATATTGGCAGACAAGATTCAACTGGAGCAGGGACCGCAAGGAAAACTTCGCCATCTGCAGCGGCTCGAGCCCTTTATTGAGGCAATGACGCAGCTTGGTACAGTGATTGAGGTTTCCACCAACGCAAGCGAATTCGTATGCTTCATCTGGGCATGGTGGCGTAATATCTATTATGGACTGGTACCTTTTTATCTCTTCGTTCCACTGACTCTTAACTATAGGGCCCCATCAAGTTCCTTCTCGCGGTGAGTACCTCCACTGATTATGTATAAAATGCCAATTTGCCCTAGTATCTTCGTACTGATTGTATGCCCCTCCCTCAACAGCTTGCGAAAACACACCTCGATTCACTGAACAAGCTACTCGAGGCGTATGGAAAGATTGCTTCCAGCATTTCTGGCCTGGAGCGGTATAAAGAAGCCTTTCAGAGCCATCCACCCTTGGCCAAAGTGCTCGAGGACTATTACTCCGACATCCTCAACTTCCACGAACGAGCATTTGAAGTGTTCAGACGACCGAGTATGTCTACTGCAAAGCCATTTTCCCTTCATGAAGGGGGCACAGCTCTAACGCTATTACAGACTGGAAGATGCTCTTCGACGCTGCCTGGAAAAGGTTTGACTCAAAGTTCGGTCCTATTCTCCAAAGTCTTGATAGTCGCAGAGCGCTTTTGGACAGTGAAAAGGCATCGGCAACCCTCTTTGAGATTCACCACGCATTGGACGAGATAAAAGAAAATGGCAAGGAATAAGCCGAGATGAAAAAGCTACTGGAGGATATGAAGCATGAACAACAAAAAGAGCTGATTAAGAAGAGGTTGAGCCCTCCAAACTACCTGCGGGACCACGAACAAATCTCGCGAAAAAGAGCCGTCCAGTCGGGGAAGTGGATTTTCACAGACCCCAGATATCAAGCGTGGCATAACAGCAATATTTCCGGGAGCAAGCTACTTTATGTTCACGGGAAGCCAGGTGGTGGTAAGACTCCAATCTCTATACCTACAAAAATCTTATCCCCCAGTCACCAGCAGGGCAACACAGCTGACAGACAGCACAGGAAAGAGCACCTTGATGTCAACTGTCATAGAACAACTACTGGGTAGCAAAACGGCTGGCGCTGTTGTGGCCTTTTTTTTACTTCCGTCAGTCACATGAAGATAAGAATACGTCAAGGGGCAGCTTCGACAATCTCTTGCGCGCACTTCTGTACCAGCTCATTGATCAAGACCCCGACTTAACCGATTCAATTACCAACATGTCAGGGAACGACAGACTCCGACTCGACTCTACAAGCGTACTGAAGGATCTCGTCTGCAAAGCTGCAGGGACTCATACGACACTTTACTTAGTTTTGGATGGGCTGGATGAGTGCCAGAGTGATGAGGAAACACACATCATTGAGTGGCTTCTGGGTCTGGGCCAATCCGTCTTCGGACTGAGAATTATGCTTGCCGGCCAAAGAGACAATGTCACGGACAAACTCTTGTCTTCGCAACCATCAATCTCTCTTGACACATCATCTAAGCATCACCACGACATCGAAACTTATTGTCAAAACTTTGTCGAGGAGATACGCAGGTTATTTGACACGAAACCGTTACTGGAAAGAACAATCGTGGAACTCGTTTCCAACGGAGCCAAAGGTACGTATGCTACGTCCAATCCACCTATTGTCTGTTTGATAGTGCATTCACTGACCCGAATCCCATAGGCATGTTTCTTTATGCGAAGATCGTTCTCGAAAATATGCTTGCCCAAAATTCGATTTATGACTTGGAGGAGCAACTGAAGCCAGGGGTCTTTCCTGACAGCCTAGAGGAAGCGTAAGTACACACCGCACTCTTTTGACGTGAAAGAATAGACTTTGTGGCTACCGAACAAAGCTAACCTACAATTTGGGACAGTTCCAAAAAGGTCGACAAACGTATGTTTGAGAACTCTGCCCACCCGACAAGCGTCGCTGCAAGCGAAATCTTGAGCTACGTCATAGGCTGCAAGCGAACGCTCTTCTGGAGGGAAATACAGGCATTCTTCTGCATCGACGCGTCAGAAGGGGAAGTGGTCCACAAGAAACGTATAACCAAGAGCTACAAGGAGCTTTGTAGCTCTTTCCTGGATTCAAATTCTGTGAACAAGAATTACACTGGGCCCGAGGACGAGGTTGTACTTGTACACCAAACAGCTCGCGAGTAAGTTTTCAGCTGTTTTCTCTATCCTCCAGATGTACGATATAACAAGAAGCTTGGTGGCCGCCCGCTTAGCTCTACATGGACTAACTTATCACATCAAACAGATTTCTCATACGGAAGAACAGAGTGAACATCCATGAGCAGAATTCCAAGATCTCGGTATTCTGCTTTCAATACCTCACATCGCCGCCATTCACTCTCGGCGTTTCGGAGGAAGGTGTGTTGTCGCATGCCAACAGGGGATACTACGCTTTGCAAGACTACACCGTCCAGTACTGGTTCGATCATCTTCTCGAATGCGTCAAATCCCTTGACCCAATGTCGGACGGGGACAAGGGCCAGAATGTTTTCAATCTCCCCGGGTCTTCCTCAGGTTCTATGGAAATCGAGAAAATATGGCAGAGCTCCTTCAAGCAGAGACTTATACGGAGCTTGCTGATGCAATAACCAAGCACCTCCCAACTCACGGCCAAGAGCGCAACACTTACCTCTACATAGATATACGAACAGAGTCTCTTCGCCAAAAGATCGCCAAACTAGATTTTGAGGTCTTCACTGCGGAAGAAGAGAAAGTCTCGTCAATCTTTATGGGCCCAAAACGTCTTACAAGTGCTCAAAACCTTGGTGTGATTTCTTCAAGGGAGGTCTCTTGAGTCAGGCAAACCGACAAAAGCATATTGATGAGCACGAATTTCCACACCGGTGTGCATTTGAAGACTGTACAGGATTCGAAATGGGATTCAGCACGGAAGACGAACTTCAGAAGCACAATAGGAAGTGGCATGGTCAGCCAAACGACGCCAACAGCTTTCCCAAGCTAGAAGTGTCATCCAGCCTTTCTGGAAACTCCAATGAGAGCAGCCTCTTAGAAGCGTGTTACAAAGGCGACATCGAGAGAGTTAAGCAGCTTCTGGAATCCGATGCAGGGAAAAAAGAACTAGATACCGAGGGCCGAATCGGTAATCACGGCTGGAATTACCCACTTGGCATCGCCGCTGAGATGGGTCATAAGGAAATATGCGATTTGTTGATTTCCAACGGCGCGTCCGTCAACAAAGGAGCACCACTCCTAAAATCAGCGGAAAACGGTCACCTGGAAGTCTATAAATTCTTGGTTTCCAACGGCGCGTCCGTCGACGTCGACGAAGGAGCGCCGCTCCGGCGAGCAGCGGAAAGGGGTCAGCTGGAAATTTGTAAATTTTTGATTTCCAAGGGTGCCAACGGCAACAATGTACACCGTGACTTCGACCATGGTGAATCTCCGCTGCATCTCGCAACCCGTGCAGGATTTTTGGAGCTCTGCAAGCTATTGTTGCAGGACGGAGCGGATATAAACTCGACGAAGGGTCGTGGCGCAGCAACACCGTTACAGATAGCAACAAAAAAGGGGCACGTCGACATAATCGATCTATTCCTGCAACAGGATGGCATTGAACCGAACAAAAATAGAAGCAGAAGGGGTACGGCGGCACAAAGAGCAGCTGCCGGAGCCTCTGTTCAGGCGTTACGTATTATGCAGGCCTCTGGAAAGGTTGACATGAGCGTTGGCCTCCTTCGATCAGCCTGCACGAGGCCTTCTAGCTCTTTGGATATAATCAAATATCTTTTGAACAACGGCTATGCGAATGAGGCTAACGAGGGCTGCGTGTGGAGGGCTTTGGAAGCAGTGCCGGTTAATGCTAGCAAGGAGAACATAGCGAAAGTCGGATTAGCTATCGGTATGCTGATGTCCACGGGAAACCCAGTGTTCAGCGACGTCAAGCGTCTCGCAACAGAGATAAAATATGAGAGTGAGAGGCGGCAAAGGAACAGAGAAATCGAGCAACCAAAACGCCGATATGGACGCGAAAGAGACCAACGAAAGCGCATGACAGAGAAGGAAACGTCTTTAGTGATCTCAATTATGGAATACCCAAGATGGAGGATCAAGGGGTCCGCTTGGCCTAAGTTTTTTGAGGTGATAAGGGGAGTGGAGATGGAGGACGAGCTTGGAGAGGCCATCATCAAGTTTTTGGAAAGAATTAAGGTCAACCGGAGCACGACAATTATAGATGATCAGCCCGATATGAAGGGAGCGGGTGAGCCGATTGTGATTACAATAGAGACGGACAAGGAAGACAATTCTTCTTGAAGGGTAAAGACAGAGATTCCAGATTCTTTTTTGGGTAAAGGTACATGGACATACATTTCAACCTGTTTCAGACACTTTTCAGCTAACATGAAGGTGCTAAATCTCAGCGCCTCAAACACCCGAGAACGTAAGAGAACTGGTGATGAATAACTAATGAAATAACAACAAAGAGAATGTTCAAGGGTGATTTGGGCTCTTCAATGGATCGTAGGTTCAGAATGTAGTGTGATCTCATAGTGGGAAATTCAGGGCGTGGCCAGATCAATCAACAGCCACTATGCAAGTGAATGGCGAATGACGCGACCCAAGTACACTTGAAAGGACACTCACTCGTAATTTCCCACCTAATAAGGGCAATTGGTATTACTTCCAGAATGTCCTAACTAACCCTTTCTCTTAGTCATTCAATAGCTGTCAGCACTTAATTATTAGTAGGAAAATGATGGCGAGTGCAACAAGTACGACCAGATACATCCCGTGTAAAAAATCTAGCCGCAGTGTCAGGACGGTCAACTTTTCTCGTAATCCGCTCAATTATATTCATCTTTTTAGGCCGGCTCCCTACTCACCGTAATGCCTCCGTCCGAACGATATGGATATGGGAGGTGGTTGTTCGGTTTTTTTGACCCTACCACGTGATTAAAAGACCCGGTTCATATCCTTCCGACTCCGATACATGCTGAAGGACATTTTGCGCACGTACAATATACATGACGGAATCTTTTGCCTTAGTCTTGTGCTCCCAGCACGGTCTGCAGCCGTGCTGGACCCACTTCTCCCCAGCACCACGCTTAGCTAGCTTTCCCCGCGATCGTTCGTAGCCTTGTTTCCTTGTTCAATACAACAACATCTTCTCTCTCTCGCCTTCTTTGTCTCTCTGNCTCCCAGCACGGTCTGCAGCCGTGCTGGACCCACTTCTCCCCAGCACCACGCTTAGCTAGCTTTCCCCGCGATCGTTCGTAGCCTTGTTTCCTTGTTCAATACAACAACATCTTCTCTCTCTCGCCTTCTTTGTCTCTCTGGTCCAAGAGGTTATGAGCCCTCTCGCGCAAAGCGCATTCATCTGAATAACCTCACGCTTTCCGCAGCGTTTGCAGTGCCTTCTGGGAGTCATCGCATCATCGTTTGCGACGACGACCGATCCTTCGTCACGATCAAGCAAGATCGAGACGCATCTTTCGTCGCGATCAAGTCAGATCGAGGCGCATTACCAACCTTTCGTCGTAGTCAAGTCAGACTACTGCGCAAACCCCCCCTCGTCGTGATCAAGTCAGATCAAGGCGCATTTCCGACCCTTCGTCGCAGTCGAACCAGACCGCTTCGCTTTCTCGACCTTTCGTCGCAGTCGAGTCAGACCGCTTCGCTTCGAACATCTCAAACAAGCTAACCAAACCGATACAGAACTCGGCAGCTACCTCTCGAGATCTATAAAAGATCCCTACCCCCAGACCTCGAAAACGATTCTTTTTCCTTAACAACCCACTCACACCTAGTCCATCGAGCGAGTGCTTGGAGAACCGCATCATGGCGAACCCYCCCCCCCCCCCC
>RAON01000315.1:0-18387 GCA_009805295.1 Neurospora sp. FGSC 6877 | reverse complement strand
CATCAGGGCTCGCACTCCCCCGGCGGACCAGTCGACCCGGCCAGCGCTCCCCCTCCTAACGCGCCCACAGGCCCGAAGAACGCTGGCAAGCCTGGCGCCAACTATCGCGGTGGTGGAAGGGGTGGAAACAGGGGCTTCCATCCTTATGCTAGGGGTTAGAAGTCTTGTGTGTAGAATGGGCGATGGTAAAGGGAGCTTTATTATCGATCGGGATGCCCCTGCAGAAAACTCAAGGGGACGAAAGGACGTCTGGGGCTCCTTGTTTCTGAGCAACCACCCCCAAGCCAGGAGCATGGCACAAAAGATAAGGAAGAAAACAACCCTGACAGCCATCGAACAACAACCCCCAACACCAAATAACCGTCGTGGTCGGGCTATATCCATATACCGTGAGAAGAAACGGCGGGGAGAAAGTTGAGCGGTGGATCTGACGGGGACGATGAGTTAAGGGAAGGAGAGGGGAGAGAGGGACTGAAATGGCGTTGGAGTTTAATCAATAACCGCTTTTGTTCTAGTCATTCTGGTCCTCGCTCGCCGATAAAGTCAAATAACTCATGGTGGTTTTCGTCCTTTTAAGTTAGGCTTTTTATGGAATTACACTTGTACAATATCAGTTTGCTGTTGACAATGATTGCCTTTTCGTTACGCCGTGCTTAAATTTGACATGTACCAACACAATGTCCGTTCCTCTCCCCCCCTACTAGTCACGGTCGATTTCGAACCCCTGGCGAGTATGTGTTTGTGATATTTGGTTTCTGGTATCATTCGGTTTGGGGGGGGGATGGTTACGCCGGCTTGGGCAAGTTGGGAGGTTTCGGTTTACAGATAGAGAGACCGTGACACGAAAAGAAAAATTGCCTGCTCCAAACCTTCTGAGTTCCTGTCATCTTCAATTGTCCATTTGTAGTTGTCTGATAACATCAATGACGCTTTTTATGTAGCTCGCATTTATTCGAATGTGTCCTCTGGTCGAAATCGTTGAGGGCCACAGAGGTCGCAAGTTGTCCGCCGTTGGAGGGAGGATCATCAAGATGAGGAATCTTAGGTATGATACTCAAATCCCTCGATAACCTTTTCGATGAGAAGAAAACTAGAACCTTACAAAGCCTGATCCTGACTGATTGAACTCCCGCACGAAAACTCCAGTTGCCCAATTTTCCCAAAGTCCATACAAATCCATGGCCATACAATTACTCGTACCTAGAAACCCTCTGCCCCTTCTCACTCACTCACTCCTCCTTAACCTTCTTGGTCTCTGGAGCACCCTCCTCGGCCGGCGTAGCCTCGCTCTCAGCCTTTCTCTTCTTTTTCACCAACCCCGTCAAATCATTCGCCTTCTCTTTGACCTCCTCAGCGACCTTCAACGAACTGTCCTCCTTAGTTCCCGACACAGGCGCTGCAATCCCCAACGCCTCATTGATATCAATAGGCGGCTTCATCAGATCCACCAGCCTCTGCTCCATATCCGCAATCACCTCCTTCACGTCCGCAATCTGCCGGCGCGTCGCGTCGTTGTCCTCGGGGTTGTGCGTGCTGGCCAGCTCGACCTCCTTGTTTTGCAGCTTGAGCTTGGTGGAGGCGATGGCGGCTTCGAGCTCGGCGGCCGCTTCGTCGCGGAGGGCTTGGTCTACTACGCCTGCACCGCCGGCTCCGGCTTTTTCTGAGGGGCCGGTGGAGTCGTCATCGGAAGATTTGGTCACGGAGGCGAATTCGAGAGCGAGGGAGAGCTTGAAGTGCGCTTCGGCAATGATTTCGGAGTCTTGGGTGTAGAGCTGTTGTTTGTATTTCAGGGAGGCGCGGGAGTCGGTTATGGCTGCTGGGTATCTGTGGGGGAAGGGATTGTTGGTTAGTACTAGGTAGCTTTGAGGTGAAAAGGAGGGAGACAAAATGCTTACCTCTCGTTCTCGAGCGAGATCTCGGCCAAGAGGTCGTGCAGATCGCCTAAGCGCTCCTTGATGTGCTTGATCAGAGGCGACGTCTCAGTAGTGGTGGCAGCTTCCTCGCCTTCCTTCTCCTTGCCCTTTCCTTCTTCTTGGGTCTTCTTCTCGGCTTCTAGTGTTGCAAGCTTCTTCTCAAAGAGAACGCGCGCAAGGTCGAGGACCTGGAACGCCACGGCGAGATCATCGTCGTCTTCGTCTTCTTCCTCTCCCTCCTTGGCATCCTCATCTTCCTCCTCCTCCTCCTCATCCGAGTCGTCAAAGTTCTCGTCGCCCTCAAAGTGGAAGAGGGGCTTCTTCTCCGGATTGGGCTCATCCTTGTGGGCAATCTCCTTGGACGCCTCGACGATGGAAGCTTGCGCGCCCTTAGTCGCCTGCTCTACCGCGTCCTTGATCAAGGAGGATGATGAACCCTCTTCCTTTTCTTCAGTTGTTGTCTCAGCAGTAGCCTTCTTCTGCTTCTTGGATTTGACAGCCTTCTTCTCGGGTTTGGGCTCGGGGGCACGACCACCAAGGACGTCGCTCTTGCTCTGGCCAACCTTGAAGAGGGCGCGGCCGTAGAGGAAGAGGATCTCGGCGTTGTCGGGGTTCATCTCGCCGTTCATCTCGGCCTGCATCTCGGCGGCTTGGGCGTACAGCTCGGCGGCCTCATCGTAGTTCTTTTGGGCGTACTGGGCGGCGGCGTGAGCGGACAGGTCGGCGAGGGAGACCTTGAGGGATTGCGCAGCTTGCTCGGCGTTGAGCTCGACGACCGGGGTCGCGATGCCGCTTGCGGCGGGGGTGGGTGTTGACATTGGGATGAGTGGTTTGTGTTTGGGGTAATTGATGTTTGGTGTGTGTGACAATGTCTCGATTCTGAGATTGGAAGCTTGATTGGTGAAAAGTTGGAAGGAATATCCAATGCACAAAGAAGCTTCCTTTTGGGACGATGTGAAGAGTTACAGAGAGCTTCACAGAAGTTCAGAAGCTGTGACGCGATGGAGATCAGTCCACCGCAAAGGCGCGTCTGATTGGCTAACTGTGCTATAAGGTGAATGGATGTCGCTGTTCATTGGCTGCTTTCAGCACTTTTCAGCCCTTGACTTACTGGAAATGTGGGGCGCGAGAGCAAACAGCAGACCAACAGCAGACGACAATCGTGATCGATGGCGAGAGCTTTATGCTCCCTGGAGCTGTTCATGAAATCTCGAACTCAATATCAGAATTAGCTGATTAGTTGACTCTAGCATCTCATTCAATTGCCAAAACTGATGTTGGTTTTGAAAGCACTCACTGCTTGAAGGTCAGTCTAAGCTGAAAGTGAAAGCCAGGGTTAGGGTCATGACGTAGGTCCTTTTGGCAGGCACTCTTATCCTCCCGCTCCTGCTTCCGTCCATCGATACCCCTCGAACCCCTCAACTCATTTCTTCCCTTCTCCAGCCTCGTTCAGCCTGGTCACTTCAATCTTTCTCCAAAGCGCAAGAGCGTCTCTCGATCGCAAGCTGGTGGGCGATTTACTAAAGATTTCGGCATTCCAGCCTGTTCTTATGATACATCAATCTCAAGGTTGGCCCACTTCATCCGGCTATAATATCTGGTCTCTGGTGAGTGTCGTAATTCTATGCAGCGGTCCTCAATTTTTGTATCTGGCCCTGGCCTTCGGCAAGTCAGCGAGGATGTGAGGATTATAAATCAGTTTCACAGTCTTTCACTTTTGCCGTTCATGCGCCGCTGTCGGGGTTGTAGGTCACCTGTTCTAATATCAACTGGATAGCATACTCCGTCTTGACAACCCAATAAACACCCATTCAGAATATCAAACAACCAAGAGTCTCATCAATTGCGAAGATGCTTCAAGCAATTGATAACGTTCATGATCGCCAGTTCTTGGCCACAGAGCTCGCTTCATCAGCCACCCTCATTGCTGAACTTGGGCAGCCGGAGGTCAAGAACATCCTCCTGGCGTATGTAACACCGTTACCTCTGAAGCTCTACCGGGGACTGTACGACTGCTAACAGTGAGGTATCCAGTGCTTCCGGCTCCGTAGCCACCATCAAGAGCAAGTCGTCATATCCGTATGACACAACTTGGGTAATTAACTGACCATGTCCTCGCCCCATAGTCCCTGAGATCGTCAAGGCTTTGGCCAGGCACGGCGACAAGATTCGCATCCGCATTATCCTCACACAGTTCGCCAAACACTTCCTCGGCGGCCAAAGCAAAGAACAGCCCGTCTACTCCTCTCTCCTAGACTATCCCCATGTGGAGGCCGTTTACGATGATGCTGATGAATGGGGCCCCGAGCCATGGCAGCGCGGAGCGAGTATTCTCCATATTGGGCTACGAAGATGGGCCGATATCCTTGTTGTTGCGCGTGGGTTCTTCATTCCTCTACGGTCCAAAGCTCCGACGTGTTGTGTTCCTTCTGTGCTGACCTAGCTACCTTATATTTCAAATAGCTCTCAGCGCCAACACGCTTGCCAAAATCGTCAACGGAATGAGCGATAATCTTCTTACGTCCGTGATAAGAGCATGGGACACAGATTCGAGTATTGACAACAAGAAGAAGGTCATTATGGTTGCGCCGGCAATGAACTCTGTGCGTATCTCACGTTCTTGATACTGACCCGGTTCAGACTGGGGAACGTCACCATCGGAAACTAATTCTCCTGCTGCTAGGCCATGTGGAGGCATCCCATCACCGCGAAGCAGATCCGAGTACTGCAAGAAGAATGGGGAGTCAAGGATCCCGAGCCAAGCGAGGGCGACACTGCGGGCGTTGCCGTGGCTAACGGCTGGTTCCAAGTTATTATGGTATGGTTGAGTTCATTCGGCTGACTTGCAAGGGATGGATGAGATCTGATACTGACGATTTTGAAAACTATCACAGCCGATTGCAAAGTAGGTTGGGCCACAGAAAACCCCCCATAAGCTTCATGATATCGAATGCATTGCTAACATAGGTTCTACCAGGACTCTTGCATGTGGTGATACAGGAGGTAAGCAAAGCTCCGATTCTTTCCCCGCTTGATCTCTTGGCTGTTCGAAATCAACCATGTTAACTTGTCGTTGTGCTAACTTGCTGGTCTATAGATGGTAAGTTACAACGTATTCCCGTTGATAGAAAAACGAGAAGCTGGGCGACATTCCATCAGCCCGCAACAAAAGGATTCACGGCGTGTTGTGCAAATAGCTAACGTTGTGTGAATACAGGGGCTATGGCATCCGTCGACACCATCCGAGAGGCCATTGAGAGCCGGCTCGGCCTTGAGTAGTAAAGCATCACATCCTACTCGTTGAAGCGCCGTTGTCGTCCGATACATTCAAAGTGGCAGGGCTGGGAACTGCCACATCGAACTTTCAGTTGTGTGCAAAAGATCTCATAGGAGGCAGGCAGACTGTATGGACGAGGACGCTGGGCAACTGAGCGGACATGGGCATTACCGACATCACCTATCCTGTGTTGTGGCCTATTCTTTCGCGGTCTTTTTTTTTTAAAATTTTTTTTTAAACTGTTTCACGATCTGAGATTGAACAATTTGCATGGCCGAAACTCCGTTCCCAAAGAGCAACATCTGAGGCAGTAAGGATTGGATCCAAAGCACGAATTCAATGGAGGTTCGGATGCCAGCATATGGACCGGGTTTCAGAAAAAAGCCCTTGAAATTTGACAAAGTCCAGTCTTTCTGTATTACCCAATTATACCTATCATGCTTCTGGTGTTGTTGGTAATCAGAGAGAAAATATTTGGCCTTCCACAGTGGGGGCAAGATGTCCGTCAGGGCTTCATTCCAAACCCCAAAGTCGGTTGACTTTCACGACCATGAGGACAAAGACAAACAAAGGAATAAGCTCCCCACTCCTCAAAAGGGATAGTTTCGAGAGGTTATCCGGTTTATCGAATGCTGCAACCCCTCAGGCGCAAGTTCTCGCATGTTCAACGGGTTTCGAGCCAGGTTGATTGAGAAAAAAAAAGTCCCTAACAGATCTGTATGCAGAGTCAGGTACATATCTGTTAACGCGCAGAACTGACGTTGAGGACCCTGAGCGCAAGGCCCACTTATTTCCTGTTAGCTGAACGCTGATTGGTTTAGTGCTTGGTGTAAGTCTGCCCTTTTCGAACATCGGAGTTCGACTCGAGGACACCACTCGAGGTTGAACCGGGCAATTCGCCTTCTGAAGGTCTGCTTATGTCGGATTGTATGGTATTACTGGCAAAGGTTACCTCGGGCAGATGGGGGGTTTTTTTCAATCGGAATTGGTTCCAGAACTCGTCGAGTGGTCCTCGAGTGTTTAAATTGTCGCTGGTCTAACTGGTCTGGCGTTTCAACTTTTTAAGACTTTTGGACCTTTGCGGTGTGCCCGGTTGCCGCTTATCGCCGCTTCGCGAACTTTTATAATAAGATTCCCCAGAAAACATCTCGGGGATCCTTGTGTTTAAGAATCTGCCACAAGCTTTTTTATTAACACGGTCTGATGTACTCAACTGCGCATCTTACGCAGTTAAGCCAGGGCCATTCCATCAACAGCGAAGGGACAGCACGCACATCTTGTCGTGCAGGCACCCTAAATCCGATTGTGGTACTCATCCTTCAGCAGACGGGATGAAGCATCCGGTCTACAGGTCCCTGAATGTTATCACAACCTGCAAGGTCTCGTTCGTCTTAAGAGCAGCAAGGCGTGAGCATCCTTATTCATCAACTGGCCACATATACACAGGAGGACAGCATCTTCCCGCGGGTGTCTTTACTTCTGAAGGAGGTTTTCAGAAATGCTTTGATCTTGCGTCATGTATGGAGCGGGGGTGTGTGGTTTTTGCAAGCATCATAATATCTATCTTTACACCCCCAAGTCTTGCGCAGACTCGAGCGTATTTTACACACATTGTTCGCAGCAATACCACTTTTTCGCTGCCGAATGCTGGGTAATCCACCTCTGCTTACAATGGCATCGTAATGAATACCCAAGTACGGCCGTCATAAAAACTACCGGTATGCATACTTTCGGCCCATTGGCGTGGTGAGGGAGATTGAGTGTGCCTTCATGCAGCCGCCTCTGCTTTCTCCTTTTCTCTACGCCTTTCCTTTTACATTGCGTCTCTCGTCTCGCTCAGATTTCCGTTAAAGGGAATGACCTTTACACACACCCTCTTGAATATGTGCTGGCACATCATCTTAATTTGCTTTGTTAGATGAGCGCTTCATATTATATTCCTTCCGTTCTTCTTTCATCCTTACCTTCATCCTAACCTTCATCTTACCTCTAAGACAAACTCGGCTCAGCTCCCGAAAATAACAATCTCTATTTGGCAACCAAACAAGATTTCTTCAGAACACTTTAACGACCTTGCCGATACAGACATCAAGATCGTAACCTGTTATCGCTAGCCCGTACGCATTGATACTACTGGCATCGTTGTTTTTGCGGGCACAAGCAAATGCAAACAGTGCCTTGCATCATTCTCAGTCAACTATTATTCCCAATAACGACTCGTAACGGCAGCGTCGACAGCGTGCTTTGACATCTACCTACCTCTATGGACAAACTGTCGGAGGGATATAAGATGGACAGCCGGCAGAACTTCAACATGAGCATTCGCAACGTCGTCAACTCGACGACTACGCCGCAGTCGGGACAATCAGATTACCGCGGGAATCCTGAAATTCGTACATCAGGCACCTCGGGAGCCCAACACTCTTACCAGTGAGTAGCTTGCCATCTTGACTTTGGTAGTAATCAGCTGCTGACCCTATACCAGTCCTTCTACTTCGGAGTTCGCTTTCCGGCGTCCCGTTGGATTCAATGTGCCGCGCCATTTCGAGAGCGCCAACTATGCTACCGGCGCGCATGGTGACCACCCCGGTATGACGTACGAGGGGACAAATTACACCATGGCCTCTCAAACCTTCGGGGTTAACAATCGAACGTATGTGGTGAAGGTTCATCTCATCTTGCCAACTGCTTTGCTCTGTTGCTTTGCCCCTGTTTGCTTCTCGACACATGTTGGCTTCTCCCCTCTGCGGCCGTGGCCCTTTATCTGCAGCATGATGCGAAAGCTGCTTGCATGCCTCCGTCGACGTGGGCGGAAGAGGATATGGGATGGAAGTCCAGATGATTCGAGCGAGCCAATGCCAGACCTCGAGCGAGTGACCGGCAAACGATGATTTGTTCCCTTGATTGTGTTTTTAATAAGCGACCTCGAGCACGTTCCCCTTCACCGGTCAGATATTACCCATAATACACTTCACATACGCTGTTGTTCCTTCAATTAAGCCGGCCGGCAGGAATTTATCATTCTCGGCTCGGGTATGCTATTGTCGGTCGGCCAGGCAGCCGGGCAGTTGGGCAGTGAATTGCTCAGGGTGGAAACCTAGACTCCCACAGCTGGACAGGTCCCACCTCGTTTGTTTGCTCAATAAAGGGTCACGTATTGAGACCATTCACTTCCATCTCGACTTGCCCTTCACAATAGGAAAACTGTGAGCCCTCTGACCTGGAGCTCAGAACTGTGAGCCTGGCAAACCAACGGTGCGAGCGCGCACTCTGCCCCATAAATTGTCTTTTCCCCCGTCGAGTTTTCCTCATCCCTCCTCCTTCAACCCAACTCGACTCGACCTACTTTGCCGATCTCAACAACATCGGCGCAATTTGGGGCTCTTCCCATCTCGAGACCAGCTAGTCGCTTCTACATCAAGCATCACCCCGCTTGCACATTGGCTTCCCGCTTGCAGACCAGTATCTGCGCGCTGCATCTTTCTGATCTCGGTCTGATCTTAACAGACATTCGGGTACATTCCATCCACACCACACATCTTAACCATAGCCGGGATAGCTGCTAACCATCTTGCGTACTTCATGTAGTCGTTCTTCCGGATATTCGCTTGGCCTTGACCTAAGCTCCCTCAGCATGGCTCCGTCTCGCATCAAACCCCAGTCACCCCAGGAGGGCTCGGCGTGGTCTCAGCAGCAACTGCCCACCCCCCCTCACAATCGCGGCGGGCGACGCAACGTTCGCATGGAGACCTCAACCAGCAATACGCCCACAGCCGACCAGTCTTCTCCTGTGGCCGACAATGCTAGCATCGAGGAAGACGAGCTGGATTTGAATCTTGATTGGGTGACCAGAGCGGCTAGGTATTTGGACCCTCGAACTGAGGAAGACCGCACGGATCGTATCGCCCTGGAGGTGGACCTTCGCCGTGGTGGCACTCGTTGCTACCACACAAGCAAGTGCAACACCAACGCGCCACCCCGCAAGGCCGTATCTCAGTTCTTTGGGCGCAACAAGAAGGCAACGAGACAAATGCCTGATCGTGTCTGGTGCAACCTGTGTCGCAAGCACTACCAGCGCGCTCGTTACCGTAACTTGGCCGAGTACTCTCTCGACCAGTGCAATCTCATCATTGGCACAATCGTCCGTGCCCAGATCTGGTCCGATATAAGCCATCGGGAGAATCCGAACCTGAAGGGGGGAACTCTGAACGGATGGAAACTTGTTCCCCGTAAGCGCGAGCAACAGCGTCAGGAAGAGGCCAGCAAGGCGCGTGAGAAGGCACGTCTTCAGAGAGACAAGAAGCGGTCGCGCGACGACTATGACGACGAGCTCGATGAACTCGATTTCCTCCCCACCTCTAGGGTCGCGCCTGCCTTGCTTAGGCTTTGTGATCATGTGTACTCTTCAGTCCAAATCATCGACATCATCGAAGAGCATTTCAAAGCGCCCCTTGAGGAGGCCCTCAACTCAGGCCACCCCTCACATGGCCTCCCTGACGTCGAGATTCTTCCCGAGTATGATGGTACTGATGAAACCCTCGAGAAGGAGCGCAAGGAGCAGGCCAACAAGAAGAAGGCCAATTCGGGAAACGTGACCACCCCTGAGAAGCGCCGCAAGCAGGCCACCCCGGGCACCGACTCGGATGACTCGAGCTATCGCTACTCGCATCCGCAACGTACTACTTACGGCTACGACGACAGGCAGTACGCCGGAGCTCACAACAACCTCCCTTCTCCCAGCCCCAGCAGATCTAACTGGCCGGCTCATTACTCCCAAGGTCCCTCCTATTCTTACTCATCCGGCAGCGGCTACAACGACTACAACGACAGGTCGTACGCTGAGCGCCAGACCGGTGTCTCCTCTCCCAACCTTAACAGATCTGACTGGGCTCCTAGCTATCGTCAAGCCCCCGCCAGCTACTACCAGTCTGGCAACTCGGTCAACAACGGGCTCCAAAACAACACATCCGCCGCCTACAGCGGTACCACTCTTGCCCCCATCGGTTCCAGCCGTGGATATGTCAACCCAAGCTATACTGGTCTTACCCCCAGTTACAGCGCTCCCGGCGGCTTGGGCACCAGCAACAGCGGCAGCATATCCACCTCTGGATCTAGCTTGAACCCCATGCTCCAGAACGACAACTCCTTCTACCAGCCAGTTTCGCAGAGGAGAGAGACCATTGCTGCTTACCGCACTACCCAGCCTTCATACGAGCCCCGTCGCACTTTCTCCGAAGCAAACAACCAGTACGCCGGCGGTCCCCCCATCACCGCTTCGCATGCCGCTTCCATCCTCACCAACTTCCAAGATAATACACGTCCGAAGTACGAAGGTGGAAGTGGTGCGTCTGAGTCCATGCAGGGACCTGGATACCCGGACTACTCGTCGGGCAGTTATCCCAACCGTTACTAAGGCGTAAGCGTCTTGGAACCACACAGCAACCATAACAGCAACAGCAACAGCATCGACAGAGTCGGAAAGAGCATGTGCAAGGCGTTTTGATTTTTTTCAATGCATGGTTTTCTCGCTCAGGAGTTCCTTCATTATATGCATTTTTTTCAGCAACCAGCTTTCCCTCCAGCTGGTATCGTTTTCTTTTTTCACAGTATTGCTCTTTATCTATTTTACCATGCATGGTTTGCGAATGCTGTAAGCGGCATTCACACTACCCGGCTACGAACAACATCAGGAAATTGCCACATCGGTTTTCTTTCAACAGAAAGTCTTTGACAGAGACGAAGCGGTTCGGTGGCAGTTTTCACAAAAGAGATGACACAATGGTCATCATCGGAAGGGACAGAAAGGAATGGAAATCCTGGATACACATGTTCATTCAGGTTAAGAAGGAATTTACGCAACGTTCAACACAACAACGAAGCGAAGATACAGAGTCTGGTGAGATTGATTCATCGATGGAACGATGAGAACGGGCGCAAGCACACGAAGCGCAGAAAAGGGGAGGAAGAAGAAACAAGAAAACAGAAAACAATCACAAAAAAAAAGTATTCCACATTCACAGCCACAAGCTTGGGTGCGGACAAACCAATTTCCTTTTTTTGGGGAGGAAACAAAAGGCTCACTCGCATGGAGGAGGAAGGGACACGGGTATATCAAAGGGTCACAGGAAAAAGGCAAAGGGAAAACAGGGAGCTAGGGACATCATCAGTTGATCTTTAGGAGGAAGAGATTTTGCTTTTTTCCGTTGCATCCGTTGCATTCTTCACAAGGTAATGACTTTTACGATAGACATTCTCCTTTGTATTTCTGTCTTCTGGCTTTAGTTTCCATGAATTGAGCACATCACGAAGATGATGTTACCCTTCAATTTGGTTCTCGCGCGCGACTTTGTATAGCTGCTGCGATGGTTCTTTTACCTTTAATAGAGGAGGATTCACACTTTCAAGGGATGCTAAAGAGCGAAAGAGAAAGAGGATGGTTTAGCTAGGATAGGGAGGAAATAATAGGGCCTGGTTACCATCAAAGCAATTGCACTCCCCATGTGACTGTTCCCACCACCGCTCCTCCGGGATTGAATATCACGATTCCCGATATCACGACTCGGGGAATCGTGATCACGCCCCTGTACATCTCACCACGACGGTCGGCACCCGTGAACCGGAGGCTTCGATGATAAGGGAGGCATCTTGTATTTGGCGATACTGAAGCAGTGGTGCTGCCTTCCTGGTGTCCCCACAGCAACGGCAGGTGCCACCCATCAACCCCGCGGTCAACGGTCCCGCTTTCCTCCAAAACCATCGCACTACCTAGAGGTAGGAGGTACCTTTGGAGGCCGTTAGGTACCCACCATGCTTCTTGTTCTCTCTTTTTCCTAGACTGCGGACATTCTATTTCTTCCTCCGTTCAACCTTCAACGGACTTAATTCTCCCGTTCTTGCTTGGCTTGCCTAGCTGGCCCAGTTTTACAACCTCTACTCACTGGGGCTTCTGTAAGTTGCCCCTCCCTCCTGCCCCTTCGGTGGAAATCAATAAACCCGTGTCTACTTGTAGAGCCGAAGATCGCCAGTCAAGCATTGCTTCTTCCTTTTTCGGTGTCTGAAAGTTTCAAGCAGACATGGCTGTCGATAAGTAACTGAATCCTCCTTATGTTCCCCTTTTGGACACGAGCTCATAATCGTGACTCAAGCAACTTGTAATTTACCACTGCACTACCTACAGACGGACCCCCCTTCTCGTCGGTCGCCACAAGCCCACATGCCCACAATCTAGGCAGGTCCAAAGATGTTGCACTTTGCGTCTACAGCACGTTCGGACGCACTCTCCTGCTGCAGCAACTGAGACGAGATAAAGAATGGGATGTACATGGCGTTCGGTAGAAAGAGACATCAGACCGGATGTATCCCAGTCTGACTTGGCCTGGGAGCTGCTGCTCCACAAGGAATCAACATCGGACCAGACGGAGAGCTCTCCGATTGCTGGGTGCCCCTACTCTTCTTTCAACACGACATACACAGTTGGGGAAGCAATCGCCTCAACATAGCTACCCCTCTAAGCGAGGGCTATCCGGTCCATAGGGGTTTGATCACTCTGTCGTAACCTCCCAGTCGCGATCTCGAAGGTGGGTGGCACCGGGTGGGCAGGCCCGCAAGACACTCGTTGCCCAGGCAGTTGCCAGGTAAGTAAGGAACATTCACTGCACAGGTGACAGGCTCACTCAAGCCAGGCTAGATAATTAGCCGTGTTGCTTGCTTGCTTCAAGTTTTCGGCATAGACACTAACGGCATGTATCATGACCAGGTAGCCAGACATGCAACTTGCTCTTCTGAGCATGTGTACCTACCTTGACACAACCCGCCACCTCTCTGCGCCATGCTCCACCGACCAGACAAACGATGCTTTTGCTTCCCGCCATAATCATCAGACCAGATGACCAGACAGTAACAGGAGTTGCATGACTCCCAATGCCGCTGTTCAGACCAGACCGGATGAGAACCCAAAGGAAAGGAAGGGCGCGGACTGTGGACTCAACTGCAGACTACATACGCTGATCTTTTTGGGAGAAAGGACAGCACAGCATTCAGTCCGGATGGAAGTTTCAACTTCACCCAACGACCAACGCCGGGCTTGGGGGCGTGAGCCAACCTGATGAGCAGTCAGCCAAGGTGCGAGGACACTCGTCCACGGAGAAACAGCCAGCCAAACGGCAACTCGTACCAAAGTCGGGGCGAGACTCTTCGAGGCCAAACCAAACCTTAAACGCAGCTCTTTCGCCATATTTCAGGCCTCCGTACAGCTGCCATCCAATGTACCAACAGCCAGTACACGTAGGTACAAGTTGTCATCCGACCCTCTTGGCCAAGATGCTCAATATTAACGCTGGCCAAGCATGCCAGGTGCACGCATGAGCGTCCCAGTGCCCACATGCGTATGTAATGTCTTGAGTCTGTGCAGCAAGCATGACACGGACATGTGTCAACCGATGTCGTAGACCAGACGTCGTCTGAGCTCATCAGACACTGCCCCCGCCGAGCCGTCCTCCTTCACGAGAGACAGACGAGCCAGGACCATCAGAACCCCCTCAGCTTCCACACGTCTTGATGATCGGCGGCCGGCCGGAGGGGTTGAGGTGAAAACGAAACGAAACAACGAAGCATCTCAACTCTAGGTTCGGGCGGGAGCTCCGGATGAGACACAAGCTTTTGCTTGTTTTGAGTACCATGCATGGTTCCAAAGAGATATCGGTTGTTGAATCAAGCCTTTTGGCTCGTCTATAGTTTGAAACTGTCGAGTGTCCTTGCTGTTGTCGAGTGAAAGATGTTGAAGTGTCGTTATGTCGAAGCTCCTGATTGGCTGAAGGGCTGTGGGGCAAGATGCGAGCTGCCTGCCGGGAGTACCCTCGTTTCGCGGACCGCGACAGTCTGACAGGTAAAATTGACACTGTCAGGCGTATTGATACACGGTGTAAGTTTGAAACCTGTTAATGTTACATACGCGCAAGCAACGACTGTAGAATTCCAAGCTTCTGCAAGATTGACCAGCAACGATTCGACCTGGAAAGACGTTGTGAAAAGTCGGAAGCGGCGCGGTTCGTTTCCTCCCGTTCGGAAGAACTGCAAGCCTCTTTTCTTCAAAGAGGAATCTCACTGTCGTCGTCAACGTTGTTGAATGTTGATTTCTTGGCAGGGGGGCGAAAGGGGTTCCGAGTTTCCGACGGTGACCCGCGTTTCACGTTTTCCATTTGGAGGGTTTCTTTCCCATGTTCTCCGTCTTCAAGGTCAAGACGCGATTGGTTTCGATTGGCGAAGACGCGAATTCACTTGTGACGGACACGGTACCTCATAAATAGTTCAGACCATACAAGATACACGGCCAAAGAGCCGCAAGTTCTTCTTCGCTGGCGTTGATAGACCGCTGCCGCTACTTTATTCCCATTGGCGACCTTTTCACTCTGCTTCTTCCATATCATCAGTTTATTCTTCAACGTTGTCCCGATGAAGCCAGCGGAAGAGATCAGAAGGGACGAAACTGGAGCAGACATCAAGATGGGCATGGGAAGGCCCAGGGGCGATAAATATCCACATCCACGCCTGCCATGTTCAATCTCCCGGCTTGCCGTCCATTATCTGTCCCATAGCCGGTGGGTGGCGCAAACCACAGCAATGTCGGAAGCTCGCTGGTCGGTAAACCAAGCCATCGGAATCCAAGAATTGAGCAACAGAACCCAAAAAAAGGAAAGAAACCACGTAGCCTTCAAGTTCCGATCACATCGAGGTGTCGTTCATGCGCTAGTGTCCCGGGACCCAGATCTCCGACTCCCCGCTTGGACCTACCCGGCCAGGCTTGTTGAGACATTGATAGGCGCCATCCCAACTAGCCCGCCCATCTAAAATTTCTAACAATGGAGGATCTTCACCATTTCCCAAAAACCACTTTCCCTCCTCAACCTGTTTGATACTGGCTATCAACAGTCCTCTCAACCACCGGTAGATTCTCATTGTGTTCCCCGGTAACCATGAGACTCAACCTCCTCGCCCTCTTCGGGCTCTTCCTGGCCTGGGCGGCCTACAAGATCTACATCGGCTTCAAAACCAACATTGCCAAAGCCCATAAAGCTGGGTACCCCGTTCTCATCACCCGTAAGATATCCTCACCTTTCTAAACAAGAAAATCGACAACTAAACTCTCACCAGCAATCTACCCCCTCTCCCCCCTCTGGCTCACAACCCGCCACTTCCTCCTCCCCATCCTCACCGCCATCCTCCCCTCCCGCCTCTACTCCTCTTACATCTTCGTCATGACCCCCGACTGGGAATACCACCCCTCGCCCCGCTCGCACTTTGCTCGCATCGGGAGTGACACTTTTGTGGTGGCAAGCTGGAACGGCCTAGCTTGCTACACCTCCGACGCGGGTGTGATTCATCAGTTGATGAGTAGGAGGGAGGCGTTCCCCAAGGATACGCGCCAGTATGGAATCCTAGAGATTTTTGGGTCGAATGTGGTTACTACTGAGGGTCAGGTGTGGAGGATGCATAGGAAGGTTACCAGCGCGAGTTTTAATGAGCGGAATGCGGGACATACGTTTAGGGAGGCGGTGAGGCAGACGGTGGGGATGGTTGGGGGGTGGTTTTCTTCTTCTTCTGGTTCGCAAGAGGGGGGAGGGGATGTGGAGATGACGGGCACTATTACGACTCTGGAGCACGACACCATGCGCTGGGCGCTGAACATCATCGGGTACGTCGGTTTCGGGCTGAAGCTTCTTTGGCCGCACGAGCAAATGCCTGCGGACGTGGATTCGAAGCTGGCCAAGTACGGGAGTCTGCAGCCGCCGGCAGGGTACACAATGACGTTTGCGGATTCACTGGCGACGGTTTTGGAGAGGATTGTGGTTTTGCTGCTTATTCCTTCGGCTGTTCTCAAGCGGATTCCCTCACGGTGGGGGTCATGGGGATCAAAGTTGCACGAGGCGTGGGAGGCGAAGGTGAACTATACCAACTACATGAACGCTTTCCTGAAAGAGAAGGTGGAGGATATTCGGGCGGGAGTGCAGGAGAGGGAGGGGATGAATATCATGGGTCAGCTGGTAAGGAGCAAGTATGACCCTTCTTCCTCGGAGAAGAACGATGGCGCGACGAAGCTGGAGGACAGCGAGATCATGGGTAACGCATTCATCATGACCCTCGCTGGACACGAAACAACCGCCAATGTCATGCACTTCACCATAATCGAGCTGGCTATCCACCCCGAAGTGCAGCGGCGGGTGCAGCGAGATATTGACGCCATCTTTGGGCGCGACTCCGACCCGGAGACGTGGGACTACGAGAAAAGCATCAACGCCTTGCTGGCTAGTTACATCGGTGCCGTGACCAACGAAACCCTGCGCCTGATCCCGCCCGTGGTGGTGACGCCCAAGAGAGTAGCGGATACCGATCAATGGCTACAGGACGAAGGACAAAAGCATCAGATGCCGGCTATGATGCCTGTGATGCCTGTTATATCAGCTGTGCAAAGGAATAGGCGCTATTGGCCTGCTCTCGACAAGACCAAGCAAGGAGACGCAGGTGATCTAGACGAGTGGCTACCCGATAGGTGGTACTTGCCTTCCATGTCCCAGGGACAGTCAACCGTGGATGAAAAGGAGGAAAAGCAGCAGGAAGAGAATTACGGCGGGTACCAAGGCCTCGACACGTCGCCCACGCTCTTCCGGCCCGTGAGGGGGTCGTTCATTCCCTTCTCTGATGGCGCGCGCTCCTGTCTGGGAAGGAGGATTGCTATGGTGGAGATGGTCGCTGCTATTGCGGTGCTGTTTCAGAAGTACTCGGTTGAGCTGGCGGTGGATGAGTGGGCGGGTGATGAAGAGGTGCAGAGGATGGGCGTGGAGGAAAGGAGGAAGGTGTATGTGAAGGCGCAGGAGAAGGCGTATGAGACGGTGAAGCAGGCGCAGTCGGTGGTGACGCTCAAGTTGACGGGAGGGAGGCATGTGCCGGTGAGGTTTGTGAGGAGGGGAAAGGGGAGGTTTGTGGGGGATGAGGGGTTGTGTTAGGGCGTGGGTAACGGGCTTGGAGTGGCATGTCCTTTTGATCCTTCCGAACATCACCATGATCTCGGCATACGTTACAAGAACTTGGCATGAGAGCAGCTTGGGAATGAACGACTAGCTGATTTGAACGCTGAGACCTGGAACCTTGCTTGCACTTGTGAACAAGTTTGCGGAACGCTGAGTGGCAAGCAGCGACAATGAGCTTCCACCTCATAAGCTGCTGCCAACGGAATACCAAGTAACTTCCCATTGATCTCCCGTCTCCTGAGCACACCGTTGCCCGAACACCCCTTCCTTCCAAGACTGAGGAACTGACTCTCACCTTGATCGCGACTTCTCCTGCCATACCCCTCGCTTACGCAGAAAGCTGAACGTATGAAAGCAGGAGCAAAAGAATGTACCTGGATCAGCTTGGACCGCAGTACCTCCTCTCGGGCAACAAGGCACTTTTGAACTTCGGTTTTTAATGGTACCGAGTGACCACCGTTACCGATTGTGACAGTCGTAAGGAGCACTCACGAAAGTTTAGCTCAGCTTGGTGTTTAGACCTGGCCTGGTAAATTGAGGCCATATCTTGTTCCTTTCAACCAAGTTGCCAATCAAGCAATTTCTCGATTATTGCTCCCTTCATCTCATGATCCACTGCATCCTCAGACTTGCGCTTTTACCTTGCTAATGCACAAAATCTACAATTCCTTCTGCTGCGCATATTTGCACATAACAGCCATGTACATGCGTCCGCTTCAGGATCCATACCAAAGCAGAGTCTATATCCAATGTGGAATCTTTGCCTTTCCCTTTCACACTCCACCTCTGCCTTGTTTCCATCTTCTGTCATCAGCCTCCCTTCTTCTCACTATCCTTCCGGCTCGGTTCTCTTGAGAAAGAGAGTCCTTGCTCGTTCCGAAATTGCCAACTCGTTGGGAGAGACCCATTCGGCTATCCGCAACGGCAATCGATGGCCCGATGGGAGTGGACTTTTTACCATTCGTTTGGCAGGATATTGGAACATCAACTTTATGTCACAGGCATTACTGCCCTGTTCCTGTATATAGGTGCACATGCACATGTGCTGCAGTAGTGTAGCCAGATGAGTGCAGCTTTCTGGCTGCAGTACATTCAGCAGTCTGAGCTCAGACTGCTGTCATGGCTCTGGGTGCCCTATATAGTTCTCGTGCGCACACAGGATTCTCTCTCTTCC
>RAON01000314.1:0-18639 GCA_009805295.1 Neurospora sp. FGSC 6877 | reverse complement strand
AGCTGCGACTTGCCGACACCGCCCAGGCCTACGAGCGCAACCCGAGCAGCCGGCTCCGAACATCGCTGGTCGATCTGGTCGAGAATGTCTCCGCGGTTGACGAAGTCGGGGTCGCGGGAGAAGGGGATGGTCGCGGACGGTGGCGGAGACTGCGAAGAGTCGGAAACCCTAGCAGAGGCGACATACTTTTCCATAACCGCCTTCGCTACCGACGCCGCGGTTGCCGCAGCATAATTCTGCCATCCTTTGTTTTTGTGGCTATCGGCATAGTCACACACGCCTTTAATCACGATGCATGGCACCTCATCCCATACGCCTGCTCCTTCCACCTCGAAAGCAATAACCCCGACCTGCTTGGCGATCTGAGCACGGTGCTTGCCAGACCGAATAACACTATCTCCAGATCCGGTCGCACCAATGAAGAAGATACCCTCAGAATCCGAGTCGGCATTGTGGTCGTTTGAGGCTGAATCCAAATGTTCCCTCCGTATCAAGCGGTTTGTTTCACATTTCAGCTCTTTGCATGACAACGTAAGAGACTCATCGCAAGCGGGATCCAAGTTGTTATGACAGTCTTCGCACGTTCTGCACCGGAGCCAGGAGCATGCTTGTGTCGGTACCAGGCATGGAACAGGAGGTCGTTGGCTGCTCCTGGGTACTTGTAGCTGGTATGCCTGCCTCTTCGCTTCCGTTTGGCTTTTTCTTCGCTCTTTGTCTGAAGAGCTTTGAGGAAGTCACCCGCCCGTTTCTTGATATGTTCGCGGTCGATGTCCGTATCAAGCTTGAGCAGGATGTTGCGAATAATCTTGTTTGGTCTTCCAAGACTGTCATGGGCGGTGTCTTTGCGAACGAAGCGATCCGGAAGCGCTCTTCCAAGGTCATACTGGACGACGAGGTTGCTTATGACCACGTCGCCGAGGACAATGCGGTCCCTTTCCGGTCCTGCGAATGGGATCGCCCCGCAAATGCCCACCAAAAGGGCCAGCGACACTCGCGGATAGCTCGATCGAAGACTTGCAGCTGCGCTGGCGGCACTCGCTTTTCCCATGTTGGGCAGAAGGACAAGGACGACATTGCACTTCCCCATCCGACCTGTCGTGTATATGTTCGGGTCACCGTCGACTTTGCCGTACTGATCGCCGTCTTCGTCCCACAGCTTATCGATAAGGAGGCATACGGCGTCGAATTCGAGACGGAGCGCGCATATTATCACAACTTCGAAGTCGCTGCGCCCGTTGGGACGTTGACTCGATGATGCATTGTGAGAAGATTCTGGGCGTTGCTGCACAGACCACTAGTCCTTTGCCCTGCAGGCGCCCTCTTTGACAGCGGTTCTGGCACTTCCCAGAATCCCCTCCTTTGCAGACCTTCCTCCTCTTTGTATCGCCAGCTCTATATCGTCTTCCTCCTGCAACAAAAAGTCTTGGCGCCAAGTGTTAGTGTTAACGCTAGGTTGCTCGCAAAACCCTTAACACCACCAAAATCGCCGTTTTCACGGTCGATATCTCAACAACCGCAACGACGAAATGTCTACGCCTTCGCCCTCTGGGGCCCCCAAACCATCGCCGCCGGTCATGACGCCGGTTGCTCCTCTGCCGGACACCTTTTGCGTCCCGCCCCCGCCCCCTACGACGGCGCAGTCGGCCAAGAGAGCCCGGACTGCGGACGAGGAAGTCCGTCACGCCCACACCACCGAAGGATGACGTAGTCCGCCAGGCCCTCGCCCGAAAAGACGAGATTGGCGCCCGTTCCGGCTGTGTTCAGGTCGAAGTGCCTAAGAAATGGGTCACATACGCCGTCCAAAATGTGCCCATGACGATGCGGATAGGTATCGTCCCGTAGACACTACGACCGCCATCAAGGACGAGGWCCTCGTCCAAACCGGCCAGGAGCCCGTCGCCCTCCGCCCCTCCCAGTACTACCGCCCCGGCGAGGCCTGCGCAACCTGGCTTATCTCCTTCGACAGGCCTGTCTCTCCCTTTCGCCTCTTCGACGTTAGCAACGTTAGCCGCCTTCTCCAAAAGAGGCGCCCACTCAACCAGTGCACCGAATGCTTTGAATGGCACGGCCGCAAGGGGTATGCCCGTGCCGCGCGATGCTCTCAATGTGGATATATTGCTCATGGCGAGTGTGACCGCCGCGTTCAATGTGCCCACTGCCGGGGCCCTTTCGAGTCTACTCATGACGATTGCCCTATGCGGCCAAAACGCCAGGGAGATACTGTCGTCAGCCCGACCTCCCAATAGCGTAAGAACATTCGCCGCGAAGGCGGTACTCTTTTCACTAAGAAATACAACCGCCTCGCCCCCCCCCCCGGACAGCCAGGAAGATACCGCCACGTCTTCCGGCGAGCTGCCCAGCCACAGTTCCGCCCCCTCCGGCCCCGAGAACTCCGACAGCCCTGACCAGACCCAGCCCTCAGCTGATGAGGATATGATAGAGGTACAGTTGAGCGAGTACTCGTCCTCCGACTACGCAGTCCGCCGCTCCAGCCGCCACAAAACGCCCTCCAGGAGGGCCGCTGGCCTATGAGTAGACACTCGACCCCTTCTCGTGATAGCCTGAACAATTCTAGACTACGTATCTTTCAGGCTAACGTAGCACGAGCACGCGATACGCACGAGATTGCCCTCCAAGCCGCTAGTGAGGTTGGAGCGGACGTGATATGCCCGTTACAGTACAACTCCCAGGCTCTTTTGAAACTACATTCACAGAGACCAGAGTAAATGCACTCATGTAAGGAATTCTCTTTTCTCACCGAAGAGTTTTTGCTAACTTTCGCGTCAGGGCATCCTACCGAGAACAAAGAGACAGACCAACGCAGTCGAGCAACGAAGCAACACACATTGAGAACGAGCTAGCGCCACAGATCGAAAGCGCCAATAACGTTAAGAATGATAACAAGTACAACTTCGTATACGATTGCATTACGTCACAGACTTTCGGTGACTATCTCGGCGATACAGATACGGACACTGAGAATTCAAGTCTTCCGCCTACGCGCCGCTGGGTCTGGTACTGCAAGCATCGCGCATGCCCTGATTACTACTCCGCCTGGTCTTGCAAGCCAATTTCCTGCTTCATTTGTACGAAACGCCAGTCCACCGCGAGGATACCACCACAACCACACGGGAGGGCCGACGCCAGTTAGCAAAGGCCTGGTGGGAGGAAACTGCGTTTGATCTTAGCGAGCCAAAGAAGAGGCCACCCGCAGAGGAGGACAGGGAGGATGTGAAGACTTGATGCCTAGGCGTAGAAGAGATTAAGGGATACATATATTCAACGCGAGGTCAGGTGACAGTGTGTTGGTCAGACACTTTCCCGTCTACTTCAAGGCTCCTAGGGCAATCTCCTTTGGCCTCTACGCATCCACCCTATTTTGAGGTTGAGCCTGTTCCTCCTAGGACCGTTAGGCACAACGCCCTAGTCATGTCGGGAAAGTAATCGGAATACCCCCCGCCATAGTAGCCAATGAATGGGTTTTGTCGACGAGCTGCGTGTGGACGTCAAGGATAAGCAGAATTTGCTGTATAGGGAGGATTGAGGGGAGACGGCAGCCGGACATTGTGCGGCATGAACTCTTGATTTTGGAGGTGACTTATGCACCGCAGCGTAGCTGTCACGTCATTCCCATTTTTCGCATTGCTGATATCGATCCTCCTCTTGTACCGGAGACATATCTAACATCGCAGAAGCTCCTCTCTTCATCTCTTCACACAATCTCTAGCTCTTTCTTCTGCTGCAAGGACTTTTTAGGTGAGGATGATCTTCCTGCCCAGTTGAAGGAGACCAAATGGCAACGGTTTGCCGATAAGCACCAAACTATCAGTATCTAGGCTACTCACGGTGCCTGTGCCTTGAGGGGTGTTGGGTATTCGCGGCTGAACAATCGTTCAAAAAATAGTTGGGGCGGCCAGTACTATGTGGCTTTGTGATTGTGGCTGTGCGGCAAACTCCGATGAAACATTTTCACGAAACGCGACTTGCCATAGCCCCTTCTCAATCACATCAGGACGTAATGGCAGAGCCTGACGGATCGGCCTTAGTCAAAGACTATCCAAGACAATCCCATTGGGAAAGGCCTTGATGTCTTCCGCGCTTCGTTCAATTAGTCTTGTACGTCAGACGCGCTAGGTCAGCTCAGCTATGAAGGTAAGCGATCCAGTTTCCTTGCAGGTGCTATTCCAACTTGTCATAAAGATCTCCTTGACGGCCTGGAGGTCGCCTCTTACTATTCAACCAATATCCGATCGGTCATTCAGTTCTGAACTTCGTTAACCATACTGAAACCTGCTGAAACTGTATCAGGGGAGTGAGCTAAGGTAAATACATTTCGACTCGCAATCTGACGCCGTGGACTGTCTCTACATGGTTCTTGAAATGGCCCAAGTGCTGCAACTTCAGCGCCCTCCCCTTGCACTTGGGATGATTGCATACGATCTGCTTCTCGGCGCTGAGCTGTTTCGCGTGCGCCCTATCGAAGTGGTCGTACATCACAGTAGGTCGACAGTAATTAAACGTCCTTTCTTTGTAGGATAGCCCCTCATCCCCGATACAGCGCGGACATTGCATTCTTTCCATCAAAAGCGGAAAAGGGTTCGGCCCGGGAGACTCCTCCTTCACCATGACATTGGCGTGCGCTCTCTGTCGGATGCGATCTCGTTTGACGGTCTCTCGCTTATTGCACAGGACATGCATGAGCTCGCCGGCCTAGATGCGGAGTTCGAGGAGCGCTGTAGAGCTCAAGTCTTCCGGCTGGTTGCACAGGATCGCGGCGAGCTCGGCACGCTCCGGTATCTGCAGGTCGATGGCCGGTTCGACGTACTCCTCCTCTTCCCCGTTAGCCTGTCTCTCAATTTCCCAAGTCGGGCGGTTGTAGAAATAATGCTCCCTATACTTCCGCTGGATATACTTAGTACGCTTTGCCCGCTTTTGCGCGATCAACTTAGTGAGCTCTCGAATCCGGTCCTCGTTTTCCGTGCCTGCAATTCGGTATTGAACGCCTCTGAGCTGTGCCCTCTTTATCTCTAGTGCAAGGATCTCTGGATCGGGAGGCATCTCCGCCCAGACCTCATCAGGGACCATATCCTTACGTGCGCGGGGGTCGTGCATAAGGCCTAAGTGCGAAAGCATTCCGATCAGGCTGTCTTCGGTCGGCTCATCCAGGACTGCGTTCTGAAGGTGGAACTAGACCTTCTCGTTGATATATACACTATTGAACGTGGCCCACTTCGGATCGTGGCGCATCATCTGATCGCGGACAGCATCAGGCGCATTACTTACGCAGCGTTAGAATAAGCGCCACTCTCACGGCATAGGAAGAACATACCATTAGCTGCGTTTGCCGCTCCTCTGCGCCAGGCCTTTAGTTCGATTGGCCTCTCACATCCATAGTCCAGCGATTGTCGCGCCATGTCGTCTCTCAATTTGTGGTATGGAAGAGGTTCGTATTGAAGAGGTTCGTCTTCCGAATGTGCGCCTTGACTCTTGCGGAAAACAGGCCTCTTGAGCCATTCCTTCTTCCACCGGAGCGGAGTGCACTTAACTGGGCCCCGATTCTTCACCTGAAAGACTCGTCTGACACTGGTCAAGCTCGGGGCGGCAAATGCGCCGTCGTATACTACAAGACTAATAATAACGGTAATAAGACAGAAAATCAGCCTCCTAGTAGGGGTGAAAAAGAAAACAGTTATAGATAGCAAAACATTAAATCCAAATTCATTGACGAGAATCGGGGATTACCTACGGTTTGGGCTTGTTGTCTGCCTCCTTATGATGAATGGACTTGATTAACATAGCTAGGACGTCTTCGCCGGTTTCCGGGTGGCGCACGACCATCAGCAAAATATCTTCCTAACAGAGGCACTTAGGCCGTCCGCGGCCAACTATCTCTTGCGAAAGTATCTGTTCAAGCACGCTAGAACTCTCATCTAGAGCAGCGTCTTTGTCTTTGTCGCTGGAGGACCCTACGATGGCATTTCGGCCGAAAAGCTCCTCTAAACACTTGTCCTTGGGGCTCTTCTTCTCGCCGTCAACAAACTCGGCCGTCCGCGCCCCCGTGAAGGCAAGGCCGAGGTAGCACCGGGACAAGTTTACGCGATGCCACTCCCAAGGGACGACGCCGGTGTCGTACGCAATATTAAAGGTCAGGAGGGCCAGCAGGTCGCCCGAGTCGGCGACATCCTTTCCGCCGCTGTTGGGAGCCTGGAGGTTGAAGCGGGGGACCAAGGTGGCATCATGCCACTTGCAAGGCGCATCAGCATTTACGAATGCAGATCACTGATGCGGTCCTTAATCTCTTCAAAGTCATCAAGTTGTCGAAGCGCAATCAAAATGCTAAACATGTGAGGTGTTGCATATGTGACCATACGATCATTGGTGCGATACATTGCGCCATCCATCTATTTTCGCTTAAGCACGGCCGAAATGCTTGCAAATCGTGTATTTTCCCTATCAGTACCCAGTTCCGGTAAGCCAGGAACCATCAGCCATCAATTGTGAGGGTTGGGGAGGTGGGAAGGACGCCGGGACATAGAGCCGGGGGAAAAGGCCGATTTATGATAATTCCATTCGCGGCTTTCAACTGTCTGCATGTCAGAGCCAACAGCAAGAGAGCTGTCATCTCTCACATCCGTCGGTCGTTCTGCTTGCTTTTCGGTCTTCACCACCCTTTCGGGCACTCCGTGACAGGGTGTGGAAAGTCGCTTGACTGGCCCACCGGGGAGCTTTGATCCTGGTCTTTCTCCACTGCCATCGGCCCCCAAGTACCCTCCGCTTTGACCCTGTCAGTTTAAAGCGGCCCGTACCTAATACCGAACACGGGACCTTGGCTATTACACTAGTCTTGGAGAAAAGTTGGAGACATGCCAAGGTCTTGGTGAAGTTGCCCATGCCGAGTTTTAGTTTGTGCAAGGTCTCCATCCGGCCGTTCATTCCTTGTTGGACTCGGTCCACCGCGCTACGGAGCACTCCAAGTTAGCTGTATACCGTGCAGCATTATCTTCAAGATGCTCGAGCTGACTGAGAGCGCGAGTCTATCTTTTCCTAAATACAAAGAGGGTTATGCCGTTCCGGTCTCTGTCGCCGGTCCGCTTCCCCCGCCCTTCAACAGTCAGCGGTTGCAGCTAGTTTGGCGATCTTCGGGCCGGCCGGCTGCGGAAACACCAGGGACAAAGGATTAGTATACCAAGATCTTTCGGGAAGGAGTTTTTGTATGGCAACTACGGGACCCTTGATCTGAATTCTCAGAGCGGGGATGGAGAGGGTAAGGGGGGTTGCTGATACAAGGCGGGATGTGAAGCTTTGAAAGCCATAGATATCAAGGGAATCGAATGTTCGAGGAGCGGACGTTGATCAACTAGGAGATGGAACAGCTCGGGACACGAGAAGATGGGTTGGTGAGCCAGTACGTAAAGGCAAGCGCTAAGGCCATATCGCTTAAGACACGGGGGGAATCGGATGGCGACCCCGAAAGCGGCTATTAGTGCCCCGCCATGATGAAACAGCGAGGGACGGCACGCCGACGCCCCACTGATATTGTTCCGCCAACTCGTCTTTATGGCAGTGGCTTCATCCGCCTTTGCCCACTGCAAATCAGTCGTGGCCCGATATCGGGGGTAGTATGGAAGCTATATAACTCGAGCACCCGCATTGAGGGGTAACCTTGCCTTTTACCCCCAAACAACTCGACATTTCGCTCCTGAATCAGTCCGTATCGACAGTTGACTTTGCTATACCATTGGTACGCGACCAGCGTCCGAAAAGCCATAACACCTATTACAATGGGAACTCCAGGATCGAGGTAAAGTAGACAAGACAGCTACCGGGTGTCCATGTTGGTTTCGCCACAGTTCGTTCACTCTTATCGCTCTTTCATGCCTTGTATTCAAAGGTCTTTGGAATGAGTTTGATACGATGGGCCAACTGCGGCGGTACCCATTGGTCTGAGAAATACCGGCGAACTTGATCTGGATAATACCAGCGAAAGGATTGGCTTCTTGGGACCCCTTCCCCTCTTATTGAAGATCAACTAACTTTCGCAGCTTTGCTCGTGTTGCGCCAACATGTCTGCGGATAAGATAACTTTCCTCACCAACTGGTAAGCTCCAATCACTCATGTATGCCGAAGCTTGTCGTGTCAACCGCTGACGCAATACAGGCACGCTACGCCGTACCATGCACCGCTTTACCTTGCCCAGGCCAAAGGGTTCTTCAAAGAAGAGGGCATCCAGGTGGCTCTCCTGGAGCCCAACGACCCCAGCGTAATTCATGCGGTCTCAATGTGCCAGTTCCCGGGCACTGGCTAACAGAGCATGGCAGGACGTAACCGAAATTATCGGCAGCGGCAAAGTTGACCTTGGTTTCAAGGCCATGATTCACACTCTTGCTGTAAGATTCGCAACCCTCAGCCGGGGATTGCTCACAAGATGGTCAAGTGCTAATACTTCAAACAGGCCAAAGCCCGTAACTTCCCTGTCCTCTCGATTGGCAGCCTTCTGGACGAACCCTTCACCGGCGTCGTCTACCTCAAGGATTCCGGAATCACCGCCGACTTTAGGTCCCTCAAGGGCAAGCGTATCGGCTACGTCGGCGAGTTTGGCAAGATTCAGATCGATGAGCTCACTTCGCACTACGGCCTGACTCCCGCCGATTACACCGCCGTCCGCTGCGGCATGAACGTTTCCAGTGCCATTATCAAGGGGGATATTGACGCCGGTATCGGCCTAGAGAACGTGCAGATGGTTGAGCTGGAGGATTGGCTTGCTACCCAGGGCCGGGACAGGGCCGACGTCCAGATGCTTCGCATTGACGAGCTCGCGGAACTCGGATGCTGCTGCTTCTGCTCGATTCTCTACATTGGCAACGAGACCTTCATCGCGCAGAATCCGGACAAGGTTCGGGCCTTCATGCGCGCCGTCAAGAAAGCGACTGACTTTGTCCTGGCAAACCCGCACGCTGCGTGGAAGGAGTATGTTGACTTCAAGCCTGTTATGGGCACTGAGCTCAACAGAAAGATCTTTGAGCGCAGCTACGCATACTTCTCCGAGGACCTCAAGAACGTCGAGCGCGACTGGGCCAAGGTCACCAAATATGGTCAACGACTTCAGGTCCTGGGCCCAGAGTTCACACCAAACTATACCAACGAATTTCTTGACTGGGCTCTGCAGCCGGCTTCCATTGACCCTACTGGCGACCAGAAGCGAATGGCTGAGCTTCAGAAGAATGTGGCTGGCTGCGGTGGCTTCCGCCGCTTGCCCCTATGTCGCTAGCGGCCGGAAAAAGAGCCCCGAAATGGGTCGAAGGCGTGACTGGTGGAACGGGGTCGTCTTTGCTGCAGATGGCGGAGGGCAACCGAGAGTTTCCTTCCAAGCTTGGCCGCTATAGTCCGGGATCTTGTTGCGCAACCATTGGGTTTTGGTGGATAGACGAGGCTCGTATTTCTGGGGACGGTCTGGAGTTGATGGCTTCGTCAACTCGGTTCCCGATGAGAGTATCGTGTGGATGATCGATGAGGGCCTCAAAAGTGTAGCGAGGGCGTCTGCGTCATTAGTAAACGTCTGTTTCTCTAGTCTATCTTCGAGCTGCGCTCTCCCGGTGACGACGACATCATTGCCCCAGCTGCCCAGGTCCCAGACGCCCCAAGGCACCAAACAACATTACCACTTTCCCTGCTCGCCTTCTTCCTCTAAAACTGCCTCGCTAACCTCTACAACCAGCACTTTCCACGCGCCCACGCATTTCCTACAACCTCTAGTCTCGGATTGCACAGTCATTTAAGTTCCTTGTGTTCCGTCTAGTCGCGACCTCATAGATACCTGCGGTAGCAAGCTGCATCGCCCGACTCGGTTTGCTCACTGCTCCTGCTCCCGCCCTCATCATCTAAACATAAGATCCAGGTTGCCATCCTCAACACCCGCGCGCGTCCTTCCTTTCTCCGAAGCCTATTGCCGCTCCGTCTTCTCGTCCTTTCGTACAGCCCAAGGTCTACAGAGAGACTAGATATCCTAGTCGACCGCTTCCGCTACCACGACCCAACCAGCCGCTTCTCAACTCCCGGCCTTACTCTCTGTCCTTGTCCCAGCACCGGGTGAGGTGTATTGCGGCCCGCGCCGACACCCGCCATGATGACCGCTAGATCTCCAGTCGGGGCTCCCTCTCCCAACATGAACTTTGATCGTGGACATAGTTACTTTCCCGACCAGCAGCAACCTATCCATGGACAGCAGCAGCAACAACAGCCACTACCACAACAGCAACCACAGTACTATGCCTCAGGCCCCGATGCCGAGACCATATCCAACACCCTGGCCAATACTCACCTACCACAATCTGGCCACGACCACATGGCAAATGCTCCTCAGTCAGCCAGATTCAACGAGGAGTGGGATGCCGGGCGACGAGGAAGCTCCATCGTCGACGGTACGTGACCTCACAGCACCGTGTACCGAACGAACTCTTACGCCGGCTCCGTAAACGGTCTTAACGGGGACGGGACCGCCTCAATTTCCCGCAACAACACTCTCAAGAAAAAGGCGTCTCTTTAGACAAAGTGGGAGCCTCAAGCGGAGCGGCAGCCGTCACAGTATGAAAGCGGGAAGTGTTAGAAGTTTGGCACTTCAACCGCATCCCGACCAAGAAGAGATGAACAGTGCCTTTTACTGCCCGGTTCCCACGGCAGGTAGTCCAACCGAAGTCCTTGCCAACCGATTCCAAGGTACGAATCCATACCCGTCTGCTTTATAAGTCCGCGTCTAACTTTCTTCCTTCTGTTTGTTAGCATGGCGCAAGATTCTCAAAGACCTTATCACATTTTTCAAAGAGATCCAGACACACTATGAGCACCGTTCCAAATCGCTTATTAGGCTGGGGAATATGCTGAATAATACGTCGACTCCCCCAGGGTTTCTTGCGGACGGCGGGCTTGACGATGCCCTCCAGGTTCTGCGAAATTACAACAAGCAAGCCATTGCCGAGTCCAACAAAGCACGCGAGATTGAAGAGGACGTTATACTGGCCCTCACTGGCTAACGGAGTGACCTACATCAGAAGATCAAGGAAATCAAAAACCTGTCTGGCGATTTCAAAAACTCGGTTGACAAGGAAATGGAGGCCACTCGAAGAGCTGTGAACAGTCTCCAGGAAATCCTTGGCAAGACCGATCTTGACCCAGCTCTTACAACCGGCAAAGAAGATCCCTATCTCTTGCGCCTAGCAGTGGATCGCCAGCTGAAAAGGCAGATTGACGAGAACTATTTGCATCAGGTACGCACTTCTCGCCACGTGGCTTACTTGGAGAGTCCTATTCTGTGACAAGGGCAGAGTATGGGCTTGGAACAGTGGTTCAATTCAGCTGATAATTAACTTTGGTCTCGAAGGCCTTGTTGATGGTTTCAACCTCCAGGAGAAGGTTGGGCTTCAAGACCGTTTTATGCCAAAGGGAATCGGTACGTACTTGAGGTACGTATCAAGTCTTGTCGCCTGAGGCTTCAAGGCATCTATCATACATGTGGAACTTCCTGAATGCCTTCATTCATTCTCCATCTTCCTTTTGGCGCCGCCCTTCATCCGGGCGCCTTGCTTCTTGCTTGGTTGGCTGTGGTCGCTTCTGGGAAGATGTGACAAGGGCTGTTATCAGGGCTTGGAACAATAGTTCAAATTCAGCTAATAAACTACTTTGGTCCCGAAGGCCTTGTTGATCCTCTCAACCTTCAAACGAAGGCTAAGTTTCCAGGCCTTCTTATGCCCCAGAGGTTTGGTACGTACTGAGGTACGTACCGAGTCTTGTTGCCTGAGGCCTCAAGGTATCTATCTAGCGATATTCATACGATCTTCGTACATGTAGATCTTCCTGAATATCTCCAACCATTCTCCTTCCTTCTTCTGGCGCCGGCCTTCATCCGGTCGCTCTGCTTCTTGCTTGGTTGGCTAGGATTGCTTCCGTAATGACTGGGGACTGCCTCGTGATGCTTATCAGCGTCGTCGGCAGTTCGATGGTTGGATCGCTAGCCTGACGGCGTCGAGAGGGGCTTGGGTAAGCAATTCCGGTGGCTGAGAGTCTGGCCGAAGTGAGGTTGAGTCTCGCGGCCTACGGCCGCCGGGCATTCATAAGGCTGATGCCAGGCGTTGAGGCTCTGCTAAGCCTCGGCAACCCTGACCCTGGACTGTGGGCGATGTCCGTGTGACAGAAGATTGGGATCTCTGGGAAGATTGGGATCGTCTCGTGGTGCCTCATCAGCGTCTTCGGCACTTCCATGGTTGGCTCGCTAGCCCGGTAACGTCGAGAGGGGTTCGGGTAAGCAGTGCTGGTGGCCGAGAGTCCGGCCGAGGTGAGTATTGCGACCTGAGGCCACCGGCCATCGAGACTGGTGCCGAGCGTTGAGGCTCTGCTGAGCCTTGCGACCCTGACCCTGGACTGTGGGCGATATCCGTGTGACATATTCACAGCTAACTGTCGTTTCCAAAGGCTTACCTGAACCTCGAGAGTTCGGGACGGGAGCTTGAGTCCATCGTCGTTGGCGAAATACAAAAGTCCTACAATGCTTATGCTGGTATTCTCAAGAGAGAGTCAGATGTTGCTTACAATGCTATTGAAGAGCTTCGAATTGGTCCAATTTCCATGCCCAAGGATACCGAATGGAACTCCTTCATTCGAAAAGTTAAATTTGGACCTCAAGCCGTTGGCGATAGCTTCAATATCATTGAGCTTTGGTGCTGCAATCAAGAGATCATCAACGTAGGGGATAATCAACGCCCCACGCGCTTTGTTGATGAAAAGACAGGCGTCAGTTCCCAAAGATTCAAAACCAACAGCTTTGAGAATGGGCGTGAGGGTGTTAAACCAGTATAGAGGACTTCGTCTCAAGCCATATAGAGCTTTGCCCAGTAAACAGACAATTTCTGATACATCAAAACGCTGTACTTGGCCCAGTATCTCTAGAGTCATCTTCCCAAGCCCTGTTGGTTGTTCAACGTAATATTTCTTATCTCTGGGAATGAGGGCATTTAGAAAGGCTGTATTGAAGTCAAATTGGTGGCACTCTAGATTGTGAATGGCCATATACACCAGAAAGACTCGAAGGCTTGTGCTGTCAGCCACCGCAGCGTAGATATCTTGAGCATTCCAAGAATCTTGGTGTTCCTTGTTGCCACACACTACCCATCTGGCACGTGCCTCGTATTGTTGTGTAGACAGATTGAACTTTTCGTCATATACCCATTTGCCAGGGAGAACATCCATATCTGGGGTTTTCTTCACAAGCTTCCAGACTTGCTGCTCTTCCAGTGCATCTACCTGCTTTTGCATAGCAGGAAGCCAGTAAGTTTGGAAATTTGGAAGCTTCTTGGCTTGTCTATAGTTCTTGGGGATGATACGGTTGGTGTTGTTGTTGATGTTGATGTCCTTTTGTGCCTTCATGGCTGTAAGGCATAGGGTGGGTGGTGGTCTAACCAAACGGCTTGGTTCCATAAGACCATGGTAGAGGGCTGGTGCCTTGCCCAGTGTTTTGCCCTTCTGATCCACCACCACTTGATCACCATACTTGAAATCTGGTGGTTTTGCTGCAGCAGCTCTCCTCGGGCGACCTTCACGTACCTCTGAGGGCACAGAGTCATCTACAGTATCAACCGTAGTCTCTGAAGAGGGTTTGTCGTTGTTTGGAGGTGCTGGAGAAGCTCCCGGGAGCGCTGGAGGCGTCTGGGAAGCTGGTGTTGGTGTTGCAAGTCGTCTGATTATCTCTGTCAGGTTGGGAAAACCCAGATTTCGAGTCCTTGGGTCTGTAGGTGAAGAAATAAGCGGTCTTTGAGCTGGTGTCACTGGGGCATGTGACCTTGCGTGTGATTGTCCCTTAGCAGGAGGGGGGGTAGTCTGTGAGGGAGAGGGAGTCTTAGATTGGGGTTCTGGTGTTTTGAACGGACTGTCTTTGGGGGGTATTGGTTCCTCCTCTTCCAAATCCTCCAAATCTAGCAGATCTTCTCCTTCGTTTTCTTCAATGGATTGAAGGGGTTGGTCTTGAGGCTGTATTTGTGGTGTTGGGGAGACTGGAGTAGGGCAAGAAAGATCCAGTACGATAGGAGGAGGCTTGGGTTGAAGTTGTTGTAGTTGTGCCTCCTTCTTTGTACTGGGTGCCTTCCCAGTTACCCTGATTACAACCTCCTGCTCCTGCTCCACCACGTCTTGTATTTCTTGCACGCTCTGGTCTGAGAAGACTACGCTATATTGTGCTTCTTCCTCGGTTTGTTTGGCCTCGCCATCTTTCTCCACGAATTTTACTGCACCAGCACGTATAATCTCGCGTGTCTCTGGATCCCACAGCCAGTATATCCGACCGTGTGCATCGCCGTAGCCGATGAGGTGGGCTTTCTTCGCTCGAGCTGCAAATTTGTCGCCTTGCTCTCGTCGTTGTGGCTTGATGAAGTAGTACGCCGTACAGAAATATTTGCGCAAGTGCTTGATATACGGTTTCCTCTGGTCATCAGGAAGGTGAGCCATCATTGCAAACTACTCGTGAGGGCTCTTTCTTTGTGGGTTTGCTTTGGTTGGAAGCAGATTCATGACCTTTTACCACTGTCTCCACCACAAAAGGCCAGAGGACTATTGGTATATTGTTTTCCTTGATGACTGCTCTGGATCTAGTCATAACAAGGCGGCCAGAGAGTTCTGCAGCGCCGTTCATCCAGGGCGAATGAGGGGTAGTTTTGAAGAGCTCGATAACCTCCTCCCTTGCCCAGTTAACGAGTTTGCTATTTTTGAATTCGCTGGTGGCAAAGCCAAACTCTGGACCGCCATCGAGGCCCAAAACGCAGACCTTCAAGCCAACCTGCTTCTCGATCCACGTCTTCCATTCCTTCAGCTGAGGGAAGGCATCATTTTTGTGGACTCCAAACCGCACCCATCTGTATGCTGTGGCCATACAAGTGAAGTGTATTACGTAGCTGATCCCCATATGCCCTGGCTGGTTATGGGAGACCACGTCTACCCTGACGTATTGTAGCGGTTTGGTTGCAATGGTGCCATATACGACTTTTGGCATACTGTCTGTTGCCTTCGAGAGACGGCACGCCTCGCACTCGTCGTCGTCTAGTCTGTTGATCTTGATACCGGCTCTTTTACAGGCTTCAACAACCTGCTCTCTACCAGCGTGGAGGAGTCATTTGTGCATCGTTTGGTAGGTGATCGAAGCCATCAAAGCCATGGGAAGTTGTCCCCGTTGATCGAAGTCTAACGGTTTGATGACTGGGAGGGTGGGCACATTGCCAGCCCAGCTGCACTGTATCGTGTATTTGTTGTTGAGAGTAATCTGATTTGATCTCATCGACCATTCCATACCGTTGTTGAGAAGGCCAGAGGTGGTTATCAGGTTAGCTGGTAAGTCTGGGCAGTATAACACGTCCCTTATTTTCACTCTAGTCAAGCCGTGATGCAGTGTAGGGAGCGTTAACTCAACTGTGCCAGTATGGTACGTGTAGATGGTCGTCCCGTTGCCTACAACGTGTTCAGAAGGTTGGTGTAGAGGGTGAATTTCTGTAAACCACTTGAGATGGTTAAACATGTTGGTTGCACAGCCGGAATCGTACAGAACCTTGTCACGGTCGTCGTTACCGCCTGCTGTCGTTAATACCTTGAGAGCCTGTTGGATTTTAGCGTGTATATTTGCTACGGGCTCTACCAAAAATCCTGTCCATCAGATTCGTCGTTTGAATCGTTGCTCAACATCATGAAATTRTTGTTGCTGCCGTACAGAAGGGAGCTCTTGGTAGGAGGGTTTGAAAGACCGGTTGAAGTATCCGTCACGGCCGCCGCGGTGCCAGAAGCCTTCTTCTTCTTTGCTTCTTCCTTGAGCCTCCATTTATCAGGCGCCTTGTCTGGGTCACACCACCAACAGTCTGTTGTCTTGGGGTGACGGTGATGGCCACAGTTGTAGTGCTTGTGTCCTTTGGTGATCTCTTTGTTACACTGGGAGCATTGCTCTGTCTCCCTCTTCTTGTTGCCGTCTTTCTTTCCCTTGTCTTCTTTGTCGTTGGACTTGCTGTTGTTCTGGACTTGAACCGTAAGAGAGGGGTTTCTTTTCTCGGTGTTGCCAATGGTACTGAGTTTGGCCAGGAAGGAGGGTACTGTGAGAGTCTTCTTCTCCATAGCTGCTGCCCAGAGTCTTGCATCAGTAGGGTAGGCATTGCGTACCATATTAAACAACAAGACAAGCTCAAAATCGTCGTCAATCTTGAAGTCCGCATCAGAAGCGCGTTTACGGCACACGTTGTACCGCGTCAGAAAGGCATCCATGGAATCAAAGGAAGCCCTCTTGAGTGAAAGGTATTCGTTGAGTACGTCCGCCCTGGCTTCGTCTGTAACTTTGGCGATCGATCGGTGAATGAGGTCATAGAGATACTTGGGATCTCTGCTCGTTGTATCCCAGCCGTTAATGTGAAGGGTGGTGCGTACGTTCTCGGTCTTTAGTGTGCTGTGGATTATGGCCAGCGCTTTGGCTCTCTCCATCCTCCATTCCTTGTGGTCTTTCGAGTCTTTGTCTTTTGGCTCCTTCTTCTCACCAAAGACATAGTCTCCCAGATCTACACAGTCCAGAGCAACCCTCAAGGCGGTTGCCCAGTCCTGTAGATTGCGCTCGCCCTTCAACTGAAGTAGGGAGCTCGTGTCGGTTGTTGTATTCGCCATGGCAACGAAGGTTTTGTTGACTTGGCTGGTTTGGTTCGATCGAGGAAGGCTGAAGTCGATGCCTATGATCTTCATGGGTCGTTACGCAGTGAGCTCAACGGTGTAGCCACGCAGTGAGAAGGCCTCCTTGGACGGGGTGTCGGGAGTTGCGTTAGTTTAGCTTTGCGACAGAGGGCTCATAACCTGTAAGAAGGTTTACGATGGATTGGATTGATGGGAATGATGTAGATTGATTGAGTAAGTAATCCAGCTGTATACTGGAGTAAACCGCCAGCTATATAGCTGGTGATAACAAAGAATGAAAGTCTGGAGGGCTACAGAAGGAGGGGAGGGTTCTGGAGGCCACCAGACCGCTGTCCAAGAGGGTTGCAAGCCAAAGGGTGAAAGAGTGAAATCGCCCGAGTCCGAACTTTTATAGGTATTTAAGTCTCTAAAGTTAGTAGGGTACCGGTTTGCTCGCAGTCGAGTTATATTCAGCTTGTTGAGTTTTTTTTGCCATGATTCGGGAAGTGTTTTGGGGGCGCGTACGAAATTATCAAATTGTTTGAGGAGTAGGGAGGAAGAGGGAGAAAGTGGATATTCACAGGAAGACAAGGGTTTGACGGCAAGGGAGAAGGGTGAGGTAGACAGAGTTAGAGGGAGGAAGAGGGGCTAGGAGGGAGGAAGTGGATATTCACAGGAAGACAGGGGGTTGAAGGCAGGGGAGGAGAGGTAAGTTTCGAACACCAAGCTGCAGGGACGGTAACCGGCCGTGCAAAGGTATTGGCGGAGCCGTAAGGAGCTCGTTGGATAGGCTGGACTGGGCTTTCAAGACACGTGAGGCAGCCCATCTAACAATCTCATACTCGTCTCCTAAACGTGCTATTACAGCCGTAAGGAGCTCGTCGGATAAGCCGGACTGGGCTTGCAAGACACGTAAGGCAGCGCATCTAACATGCCAGTCCCAGTCTCCTAAACGTGCTACTACAGCCGTAAGGAGCTCGTCGGATAAGCTGGACTGRGCTTGCAAGACMTYTAAGGCAGCCTCTCTAACATCCTCATCCTCGTCTCCTAGACGTGCTACTACAGCCGTAAGGAGCTCGTCGGATAAGCTGGACTGGGCTTGCAAGACATCTGAGGCAGCCTTTCTAACATCCACATCCTCGTCTCCTAAATGTGCTACTATAGCCGTAAGGAGCTCGTCAGATAAGCTGGACTGGACTTGCAGGACGTGAGGAAGAAAGGCCAGTTCCCCTTGGTCGGAAGAAATCAAGATTATAAACAGGCCTAATGGACCTAAATGCTGTTTGATGAAAATTCGGTATACAGGCCCAAAAACAAATCCTCTAGGATCTGTGGACGTGGTGTTGTGCCCCGGGCTTTACCCGATTGACCGCTTTCGATATTCCCGTTTGGCATTTGCTTTGAACCCCACGCACACCTTTTCACCTGCTGTGGACAGTGTCTGGGGTGTTCTGAATGTAAGACAAACGAATGTTTCCAGTCTGCAATGAACTGGGCTGGACGAGTGCCGGCGCATGGGCAAGACGGGGTTCAAATACCTATCCATCTGAGCCACCCATACGAGCTGATTGAAAAGATGCGCATTATGACTGAGTGAGATCCATATTGCGCTGGAACGACCTGGGTGATTTAGAAACTATGAACAGCATTATCATACTGGGCTGATGGAGTGATCATGGCAGTTGTTACTTTTCTCATTTAAATAGCGAGCCGCACTCGCGTATGAAGACACAAACTGTTTGCTATTTGGGCGCCAGTCAAGCTTTGAAGGTCTCGACTTCAACCACCGTTCACTTCGATCTTCCAAACTGCAGACTACTAAGTAATATACTCCAGAAGAGAGACAGCATCGAAAGCATAATCGAAATCGGGACAGATGGATTCTGCAGGTCAGTATTTTGTCCCAAAGGAGAAACTCAACACACAAAAAAGACCAGCATCGGGAACATGCAAACAAAGTTGTAGCA
>RAON01000313.1:0-18812 GCA_009805295.1 Neurospora sp. FGSC 6877 | reverse complement strand
GGGGGGGGGGTGGGGGGGGGGGGGGGGGGGGGGGGGGGGGGGGGGGGGCTAAGTACATACAGCGAAGACGCCACTTACTGCATGCTAGGTGTATACAGTGAGGCCCAGAGAGAACCTGATGGACCAGCTCCGTCGCCATTGGATTGTCACGACAGCACTGACGAGGGGGATTTCATGGCTGTCAGAAGGGACTCGAGTGAAAGAGGTGAGGATGGCTGGCCAAAGAGAGAAAAGAGGACGGAAATGAGACGATGGGCGGGAAACTCAGCGAGGCAGGTGCAGGGGCACTTGTTATCACTACCTCAACAGCCGGCGGGGAAGGGGGCTGTAACGTGGAAAGAGCATCCCACCCCGATTTTCCGGTTTGGTAGTATTTAGACCTGGCCTGATTGGCCTGGCCCGTCATTCCTCTTCTCTCCCTCAAGCATGTTCTCCATCATTGGAACCACTTCGTCTCAGGGCTCCGGATCGGCCTGGTTGGGCACAACCTCCACAACAACAAGCAAAACAACGTGTCCATGGCTCTCACAGGTCAACGGAAGATTGTACTGTAAGGTGGATTCTCGCCTTCATCCACGACAAATTTTATTCCCCTCAGTTGATGAGGCACTCCCTAGAGTATATGTGACCTCAGTCACACCCCCTTCTCTTGGGTCCTCCATAGTTACCTGTCTGCCCTGTTGTCTTCGGGCCGCCTTGACATTGAAAGAGATGGCTTGGCCACCTGGGTCGCGACTCGCATCTTCAGCTACTGTTTGGCAGGGGGGCAAGAGACAATGTTACGACGTGTTGACACTTATTGCTAATCAGGATTCGAAGTGTCTCGATCAAGGTATGTATGAACCCCCATCAATACCTGGGTCCTATCTATCCACAGGCACTTCAACAGGACTAGGTGTGTACTAGGTGCGTACCTCTATTCCTCTTGGTCAGAAGCACGATTCGTCCGATCCTCGTACTGTCATTGACGTAAAGTTATTTGTAGGCTTCTGTCTTCTTCAGCTTAAACTACCGTCAATATTGCATTGCTACACTTGGGCGACTCCTTCAGTCCACATTCTACTTGACAATGCTACCGGACCGATGCAATCCGAAGCGCAGGCGTCTGGAAAGCAGTGAATATAGTGAGAGTGCCAACATTGAATATGCTTCTCACTATAGCGGCGGATGGTCTAGTTATCCAACGCCCACCCCGGCGGCTGCTGCACCGGTAGCAAACTCATTTCCCAGTTCGTCTTATGCACCATATTTATGTCCTTCGTTGGGATCACCGTTCTACTCGCAGTCCGCAGCAATCGCCGCACCGATATCGAGCGTATCCACGGATCCGTTGACTACATTCTCACCAGAACAACTTGTTTGGTCGCAGGCCGCGGCCATCGCTGCATCGGCAACAACTTGCCCCTCAGTCCCAGGTGCATTACCGATTTCACCATCACCATTTTTAGACCCACAGCTCTGCTGGCAGTTTATGACAAGCAATACACTATCATTAATTTCGATTCCGGATCCGTTGGATACCTCGTCATCAGACTCACTCTACCAGGCTCAAGCCACGGCAAGAACATCAGCGACAACGTGCCTCACAGACCAAAGGGCATTAACAACCGTACCATTGCCATTAGGACCCCCATTCAAATCTCAGTCTCTGTGTGAAGCCTCCACTACTGGGTCTTATCCGATCTGTGAGTCCTCGCACGATGCTCCGGTTCAGCGCCCACGAGAAGTGGTGTGTTTTGGCGAGGTAGGTCTCTCCACGAAATAATTCGCTGATGCTTCTGAATAGAAAAAGAAGATGCCCAGTCGACTCAGGTCCTCGGGTTCTACCTTGTCGTAACTATGGTACTGACACGGGACACTAAGAGCTTTTTGGTATACCCGCAAGATTTGATCACCATTCGCCTTGGAACAACTCTACGCCCTGCCCGTATCTTCGAGTCAGTCTAAACTCTTCATCTCATTTTTCTGGCAAGGCCGATGGTCAGGAGTTTGCGGGGACAATTGTTGTCGACAGTACCGACAATGCTAGTCACAACTGGACAGTGTTAACGGATGCTTTGCTTGAGGAATCCGACATCGAACTTGGTGTGATCTGTCTCAAAAGCTCATATTCGCTTTCTCAAGGTGGGCAACAAAAGACTCTCAGATATCTCAGGCAATCACTCTGCTGCACACTGTCCATCACCATATATGGTCCTCTGGAGTTGTTTGATGAGATTGGTAGCTTCTTGCAGGAGCACAACGTCTATTTGCAGGATCCACTACAATCTGATAGACATGTCCGCTACTGCAATCCCCATCGACTCTCATCCAAAGACCTGAAAAGACGCATTTGGACTTCCGACCTGGGAAAAATAACGACGCATTTAGTCGAGCTCACTGGCATCGTACCAACCCAGAGCTTTTGGATGCCATAACAACTGCCCCAAGACCTTCCAGAGGCAGATCAACCTCGAACAATTCGAACAACTTTGGCAAGTTAAAGTTGATGTCTTTTTAAATCGCTGACACCAGAAATTTTTGACACCCGTTGATTGCAGGCATCAGAAACAAGCTTTGACATTTATGCAAAGAAGAGAGGAGGGGTGGGCATTCAACGACGAACGTCCAGGTGTTTGGGAGTATGTGGAGAATCGAATGAGATACGGGTGAGTACTTATCGCTTCAATGCAGAGAAACCGTATCTCAACTGAATACCTCCATAGAAGCTTCGTGAATCGGGTATCTGGCTCGCATCAACACGAAGAACCAGAGAACTTCCAGGGGGGTATAATCGCCGATCCGATGGGCTTGGGGAAAACGCTGACAATAATTGCTCTGACGGCGAGTGATCTGATGTGTGCCTCACTTGCTCTTGGGTTGACCTCCACCACTCCTCGAGGGGGGGTTGAGATGCCGCCGGCCGGTCAGACGCTCGTGGTTGTTCCACCACCACGTATATTTATCAATAATGGGGTTATTGGGATTGGAGTGCTGATCAATAACCACCCAACAGTTCTAGGTACATGGGAAGAGCAGCTGGCAGAGTGAGTTCTTCCCCGATCATAACGGCATGAGTTAACTTAAGCTCACTCAGAGAAACATATTAGGCATGTAGAACCTGGAGCCTTTTCATGGTGCCGACATCACGGAAACGGCAGGCTTACCACAATGAACGACGCTCATCAACCCACCCTTGTTCTTACAACATATCATACTACTTCAGCCGAGTGGAAGCATGCGGGTGAACAGGCCCGTTCTGGCATTTTCTCCAGGCGTTGGCGAAGGATCATCTTGGACGAAGGTACGTTTGGTTAGCTGTATTGTTTTTTGAAGATTATTTCAAGCCATCAGATAGCTAACTATTATGGTCCCAGCTCATTTTATCCGAAATCACAATTCTCAAATGGCACATGCTATTTGTGCCCTTGACGGGGAATCTCGCTGGGCCGTCACGGGAACTCCCATTCAGAACAAGCTCTCCGACTTAGCGACCTTGCTAAAGTTCTTGAGGATTTATCCATATAGTGACAAGAGATGCTTTGACACTGATATCACGCATCTTTGGAAGAATGGTCAAACTGAGGAGCACTAAAGCGCCTGAAGCGCTTAGCGGGTTGCTTGATTTTGAGGCGTTCTAGGACCACCATCCAGCTGCCGGCACGACGCGATCTTCAGTGCCCGGTGGAATTCTTTCCAGCTGAGAGAGAGCTGTATCAAGAAATCCGCACAAAAACCATTCAGCGCCTTGATGAGCTGTTGTACGCAGACAATGCTGACGCCGTGCGATCACCCTCTTACGTCAATGTTCCCCAGCAGATTGAGGCCATGCGGATGGTATGCAATCTCGGATTGTGTTACCGCTCATACCATGACTCTGAGGCTCAGGATATATCATCCATAAACCCATCAGCCGATACCGCCTGGAACGGTGCGATGGCCCAACGAGCACTCAACGTTCAGCTGGAAATGGACCCCGTGTGTTGTAAGGATTGCAAAGCGTCACTCGACGAGACCGTCAGTCTTCTAGGCGATGCTTCTGGGACACAGAGATTGCAACAGTCGCTTTTCTCGCAATGTATGCAATTCATATGCTCGGAATGTATTTCCAAACGTGGAGGCGCACCACCCATTTGCGATCATAACCCAGTATGCCCGTTCGCCCCGGTATTCATAAATGCCATCACCGCCGAGGAACCATCGGAGCCAGCCGACACCACTGGATGTGAAGAACTTGATGTCGCCCCTTGATATGCCCTCAAAGGTCAAGTCGCTCATTTCGCAGCTTACGAACCTGCCCTATGACACCAAAAGGTACGCCAGTGGTCTGATGATTCACGGAGAGATGATACTAACCACACTAGTAGCGTCGTCTTCTCGACTTGGAGAACCACGCTGGACATTATCGAGGCGGGACTCAAGACCGAAGCGATATCATGTCATCGCTTCGACGGCAAAGTTCCCCAGAAAGAGCGGCAAAATGTCGTTAACCGGTTCCGACATGATCCATCCTGCAGAGTCCTGCTGCTTACACTTTCTTGCGGAGCCGTCGGGTAAGATCACAATACCAAATGCACTCTCTTGAGAAGCTTCTCTGATTGCTAACCTTCCAACTAACCAGACTTACACTAACTGTCGCCTCATACGCCTTCCTCATGGAACCGCACTGGTACGTGTCAACTCTCTCAATGACTCTACCATCTGGCAGATCCAAAGAGGACTTGGCTGACGTCGAATAACAGAAACCCAACCCTTGAAGAATAAGCTCTGGCGCGAATTCACAGAATGGGCCAGACACGAGAAGTCACCACCGTTCCGTTTTACGTCAGGGATTCGTTCGAGGAGGTGAGTCGATAATACCTACAACACTCAATATTTATGATCCAGTTGTCAAACTGACAACATCCCCACAATCACGCAGAGAGTCATGGAAGTGCAAGAAAAAGAAAAAGAAACTGGCCATGGTACTGCTAGCACCTCATGGCCAAGATGAGGAGGAGGATGTGGGATCTTTATAGGTGAGTATGACAGCAAGCCGTCCCCTGTAGAAATAATTTGCCTACCACTGGTGCGCTAACGCGAAGCTTCCTAGCACCTGAGATCTCTGCTTTGATCATCCCGTTTCGAAGGAGAAGACAGAAAACAACGGATAGAACCAGGAAGATAATAAGGGGCGGTGAGGGCAATAAAAAACAGGAAGGAACCTAAAGAAAGGACCTCAAAAACGGAAGACAAGAAAGAGGCCGATGTCCCGTGGTGCGTCCTAAGGTGCTGCCCATGCCGCTGAGCATTTACAGCGCAAATAGGCCTGGCCGTTAGCGGCGCTTAGGCGGTTAGGCAACCACTGTCGACTCTTCCTTCCCTCACACATTTGCGCGTTTTCCGATCACATTTTAGATGTTTATTTTCTACCCACTTCATCAGCATTACATTTCGTTGAATGTTAATATTCTCTTTCTCATTAAATCACCATTCCGTTCAACTACCTCTGTCATCCTTCACACAATCATTGAGTGTTCAGCGACCCACGCATCTCGCAAACATTTGGAGCCGCCACTTAGACCGAAAATAAGTGGAGACCTCCGGCGCTCACCCCGTAAAATCCCCACCCGCACCGTCCGAGCGCTACGGGCTCCGGGCACAGAACCATTCGGCGATATGCAACAACCAAACAAAGGAACACTTTGTAACCACAACCGAGGAGGCGACGAAAAATTCAAAATTTACAACAACAAAACAATAAAAAAAGAAACAAACGGGGATTATAGACCAGGGAAGACAAAAGGGGAAAGGGAAAAAAAAAAAAAAATTAAATGCCCAATAACAGGATTGAACTGTTGACCTTCGCATGGACTTGATATCTTGAAGACAAGATATTAGTACGACGCTCTAACCAGCTGAGCTAATCGGGCTAACGCTTGATTGTTAAATGATCGACTCACTTGTTGCACTTATGAGGGAGGCACACTGGTTAGTTATCCTCTCCCAAACCGGAACTTGATCCGATTCGCGTTGCAAGGACGGGAGTCGGGTTGGACACTCGGCGATGGTTCACCGCACAACAAATAGGGTGATATTATGATGAATTCAAGAGCGGGGGAAATGATTGAGCCATAATGGCCGGTGGTATGGAGATTGTTGCGAATGTGGTTTTTGGAATTGGATCGGAGTTGGGGTGTAGCAACATCGTGGGCTCCTGGATGCGCGGCGGCGGCAGCACTCGGTGAAGCACGACTCGTTGTCCCGGTTGTATCGCTGCGCATCATCATTTCTCACAAAAGTAATGAAATGGTTTATGCTTCTTGAGATGTGATTTTGGACAAGGATTCTTACATATGGCTTCGATAGGAAATCCATCCATCAGTTGAAGACCCTGCCTGCCTCATACTCAGGTGCACCGTGTACCTGGCCCATGGAAACTACAGATGTGTTCGGCAACGGAGATGACAGAGATGTATTTCGACAAACTGGCTACTTCGCTCAGACAATTAACGCTAAAGGCTCGGTAGTATAAAAATTCTATCCTGTTCTGTAATTGTTATGGTTCTTCGAGTTCAACCCTATGGATCGCGCCGAAAGCCACCAGGGGAAACACCACGAAACCCGCGAAAACCACGCGAAACAGGAAAGGAAACAGCCCAACGGCCATCGCGGCAAGAGAAATAATTACCAAAATGACCTTCATGTACACATATAAAGCATACAAGACCAATCTCCGTGTAGATTTCCACAAGAGTGAGATTATAAAGAAAAAAAGCCAAACGAAAAAGCCAAAGTTGTACGAAATATCATGGACGATGACATCAATCTCTTCCCAATTCCTCCGTTGATGAAGTTGCACTCGTTCATTCATTCGCCCATTTTCTCGCCAAACCACCCTCTCCAGCCTCACCTCGTGCTGAACAACCCTCTCTAACCTCACTTCTTGATATTGTGCTTCTGGAGCTCCCTGAACCCGAAGAACTACTTGTTCATCTTCAACCTCAATGCCCTGGTCAGCGGTATCCTCTCCGTTCACATCCGCACCCTCACCATCATCCCCGTTATCCTCTTGTCCAGTATCCGCTTGTTCGTCCTGGCCCTCCTCGAAATCCGGATCAGCAACATTCCCCATGATTCTGCGCAGCTCTTCAGTTTGTCTCTGCACACGCCCGAGCAGTACTAGAGGTGCCAGCACGAGAGCAGCCTCCGGACCCCCAAACCCATAATCTTGCTCCCAGTTGTCGTTGTCATCATCATCATCACCGAGATTTTCGTCGTCTCCCTCATCTTCCTCATCTTCCTCATCGAGTAGATCATCATAGATCCCGTCATGCACCTCAACCAAATGCCTATACACGCGATCTTCGGCAGCTTCACCTCTAAACATCTTCAAGCACTTCCAGCACAGGTGGGTATTGCATACAGGACAAGTGACGTGGTTACACCCGTTAACTTTAACAAGGGACGTCGTGCATTTTGGGCAGTCCTTGATGCCCTGCTCTGCTTTGGCGAGGGCTATCAAGTGTGCCCCATGCGCTAGGTGATCTTGGAACTCGAGGCAGGTGATGCCTCTGGCTGCGTGACCTTCCTGACAGCGTGTGCATATGTCGGCGAGGCAATGGGGGCAGATGATGTGCTTTGCTGTTGCGGGATTGTCGTTGGGCTCAGCGACGAAGTAGATGTAGTCGCAGTTGGTAGTGGGACAATTCTGCAATTTGTCTGGATGGCGGTGGACGTATGATTTGAACGAGGCAATGAGGAGGCGTTCGAAGGTACTGGGCTTGAGCATTGCCTGGATCTCTGGGAGGGTGAGGGTGCAGCCACAGATAAAGTTGTCAAGTGCTGTCGAGCTGCCCGATGGTTTGGGTGCCTGACAGACGGCCCTATCTCGCCAGCTTCCGATCGAGAAGGTGCTGGAGCAAAGATTGTAAAAGCAGTTACCACAGTAGACGTGTTTACACTGAGTGATTACGGGTGACTCTGCCGTATCACCACATATGACACAGCACTCGTCTGTTGTGGTAAAGTTTCGGGAGCTTGACTTTTCCGCGTGGATTTGGCCGGAGACGGAGAGCTTGCGTACCCACTCCATTGCCTCGACGAGCACTTCACGGTTTTCTCCGCTCAGGCTAACGCGTGGTTCAGCGTCGGGTGATAGGGCAAGCTTTATCTGGTGGATGTCCCTGGAAATGGAGGTCTTGTTCAAAAGCTGTCCAGGAATGTTCTGAAGCCATTCCTTTGGACCCTTGAACTCCATCTGGTACTCCAGCCTAGCTATCAGCTTTTGCTGCGAATCCAATGGCAGTGGTGACTGATTGAGAATCTCGACAGCTTTCCTGGCGTCATTCTCATTTTGAAACAAGGCCGATACCCGCATCATGGTTGGCAAAGTCTCAAATTTTTGATCTTTGAGGGGACCAAACTGCGTGATTAGCGAGAGTACAGTGCTCAGAGCACTGCCGTCTTTGCACTTCGGCTGCTTTGTAAACCACTGCGCCCCCCTCAAAAGCTTCTGTGGAATTTGGCTCTTGATCTCTTCCCCAGTTACACTTGGTGGAAGTTCCAAGAGCTCAAGTGTCCCGGAGCCAGGACCGGAAGAGGAATACTGGGTAGCGACCGGCTTGCCGCGGACCTGAATTTCTCCAGACAGAAACAGAGTATGGATCGTCAGGAGACTTGACGGATCCTGCTCCATTTTGATGGCGTACTTGGAGAATTGTCTGCCCCAGTACACATTGACCCTTTTGGACTCTGCTTTATAACAAGGGAGGCGAGTCATCTCTGGCATGACCTTGTGGACCTCCATGCCAGGACCGAAGGTGACGCCAACCCCCGAGATTTGGCGGTTTTCCATGGTGGTTGAACCCTATATCAGGGACAGAATTTGTTAGCCATGCTCGCCAGGAGAACCATAACATCAAGACAGACGAGGGTAGGAGCTCTCGCAGCACTTACGTCCATATAGTCTTCAGAGTTGTTCTCGGCGAATTCTGGTGAGAAGCGCTCCAGGGAACCTTGTTCGGGCCTGTTTGGTTGGTTTTCTCCGTCCATGATGTCGATTTGTTAGATAGCTTGCTTGAGCTGGTAAATTTTCTAGCAACGACTGTTTATAGTAGTGGACTGAAGGGAGCAAAGACTTTCCACAAGGTTGGACAAGTTTGTTCGGGATTTTCGAAGAACCAAGAGTTGAAAAGTAACTCGGAGGGAGTGGGAGCTCAGGCTTTTTGGGTCTGCCAAAAACCCCCCAAAAAACATGGTGCTTTCTGGTCACTGCTAATCAGCAAGGCCAATGCCCGTGTTGATGACTACATTATTCAAGAATCAATTACGCCGGACATGCGAGCAGCATCATTTCTCAAGATGCCCGCTCCGCTGCGCTGACGCTCATCCAACTGACAACTTGGACATCATTCTCGCCACAGGCGAGATGCCGCCAGCAACACAAGCCATCACAGGCAGCAGCATCGCCGTAGCTTGCTCGAGATATGCAATTTTCGCCAAATTTGAGCGTTGACAGTGGGTAGAGATGGCCAGTTTTCTGGGCATTGCGTCGACAGGCAAGCAGTATTCTTGGTGGCTTGGTGATGGCATCTGGGAAAGACAAGACGGTTGCAGCAAGCTCGGACAATGTGTAAGAGGGAAAAGCTTTGCACATGAGCAGGTGGTGGCAGTCCGCTCATTTATATTGCCACCCTTATGCGGGGAAACAAGGAAAGTGCAACCAGAAGGCAGATAGCGGAACATCCGGAGGTCCAGAGAGGGGGCCAAGAGTAACCTTCCAAGGTTTTCTAGATCTGTACCTAATAAACCCAGAGTACGGAACTACAATCAAGCACACAAGCCCGTTTTCTGTACATGATACGCTGCACTGCACGTCAAGCTCTGGTCGATAAGTGATCTGGTCGATAAGCGATCCGGTCGCCGACGACTCTAGGGACGTCTGACAGTCGGTGTCACATGTTTCAACCATAGCTAACAACACATGTCATTCGGTTAAGACAATTTCTTTACTAATCTGCATGTATGTGGGCAATCACGGAAGATGGGAATGATGGCGTAGATTCAGCGATACAGCTAATTGCGGAAGAAGGCCGCCAGCTACGTAGCTGCCAATCTCAAGGAATGAATGTTTGGAGATCTAGAGGTACAAAAGACAGAACTCCAGGCTCTTTTTGGTGGTGACCAAGCCGGCGGCAAAGAAGGTTGCAGGTCAAAGGGGGAAGGGATAAGGATCTTGTCACGCAATCAGTTCTGTTAGCTGGTAGACATCCAGACATCGTAATTCCAAGTTTGGTCTTTTCAGCGAGTTCTTTAATATTTCATACGCGGTACATTCTCTCCGGGGTATCATTTCAGCTCCAAACGAGCGACAAGACGAAAACATGAAAAATTAAGAGAAAACATGTCAGAAAATATCCTGACTACGACAAAGCGGGCATCACCTCCAACTTCCATCAGGTCCCACCCCGTGGTACACTCCCATCCAGTCTCAAAAAGCAGCCCGACTCCTCTCCCCTTTCAACCCCGCATTATACTCGCTCCTCTTCCTCACCACAAACGCCAAGCCCAACATGTAATCCGTCCCATACCTCGTCTGCGGCAAGTGCATCAGCGGGCGCATCATCCGTTCCGCCAGCCTCTCAGCCGTCATCTCGTTCCAGTCCACGCTATCCGCCACAGTGCCCCACAAGTTAAGCAGCAGCTTGAACAAGCTTCTATTTGGTCCCTTAATACCCTGCAACGCCTCCTCCCAGAAATCAATACCTTTATCTAGCCGGATCGCCGAGGACCCGGACATGGTCGCCTGGCGGGACATGGAGATCCACCGCTTTGCCACCGATTCCGGGACTAAAGGTTGGGGAAGCTCAGAGAGGAACAAAAGGATCAAGTCGGCGGCTTCGTAAACGGTGAATTGGTTCCAATCCAAAAGCTTGCCGTATCCGGTTTCCGGAGAGCTGAAGATGGCTTTCAGCCGCTGGAGGCGATGGGGGTCGCCTTCTTGCGCGAAAATGTGCGGGGCGCGCAGCCCGTGGTCTTGGATGAAGTAGACGCAGCGCAGAATGCAGAGCGGGTAGTCGCGCGTGGAGGAGCCGCCACTGTCGTGGCGGGTGCCGGCGAGACCTTTGGCTACGGACATGGAGTCGGCGAGGGAGACGCCGAAGATGGCGCCGGAGGGAGGAATGATGGAGACTGGCTGGAAGGCTGGGGCTTCGGGAGCGGGGGTGGGAGGGGTGGGAGGCATGGCCATAGAGAAGGGGGTAGCGAAGGGGGTGCTAGTTAAGCCGAAGGCTAGCGATAGGGATGGGGTGGATGATTTAGCGGAGCTAGTGCTGGTTGTCGAGTGGGAGCGTTGGCGGCCGAAGCTGAGGCCTTTCAAAGCTGAGGAGAGGCGGGAGCTGCTTCTTCGTAGCACGGTGGGTTTCGGAGAGTTCGTGAGGTTCGAGCTGGATGTGGTTGGTCGAGGAACGGGTACCACTGGGCGAGGGTTTTCCCAGAGAGAATCGCGGTTTTGGCCGTACGTACGGACTGGTATAAGACCGCCGCTCATATGCGGGAAGTGATTTATCGGAACTGGACGAGGTGAGATGGCCACCGAGTCGCTTTGAGTTCGAAGATGCGGGCTTTGGCTTCGGGTTTCGAGATCCAGGAATGTGCCAGCAACATACGGGGTGCTGGCATAAGAGTCGGATGTGCTAGGACGGTATTCGCTGCGAGTGACGGAAGCGGCTGACGAAGATCGTCTCGCTGACCTTTGCGGTGGTGTCGGAGGTCGAACCGGCATCTCTCTTAGTTCATCCAGCATCTCGTCGAACTCGTCCTGTGTCATGTTGATATGGGTTTGTGGTATCGGGATATTCGATGTTTTGGCATGGACAAAGGCGTGGTCGTCATCGCCCATATCGATAGCGCTATCAGGGGCATTGTCGGTCGAGGAGTGGGCACTATTTCGTTGACCTTCGAAATGGTCCATCTCGCGGTCGACAGCGGCGAGAGCATTTCCGTATAGCGCATCGAGGTAATGTTGAAGCTTTGCAACAGCGCCGTTGTGGCGGGATTCGTCTTCGAGTCGAGCAGCAACACGGCTGATTTGGGCTAATACGTCGGCTAACTCGTCCTTGTCGTCATATACCCCAGAGGCATCCTCCATGAAAGTTCCCCTAACCGGACTTTCCTCGCTTTGTTGTTTGCTAGAAGTTCTTTTTTTGCACATGTTAGTAACTCTGCTCAACCTCGCATTCGAAGTTCCCTAGGAAGCGCACTTACAACGCAACCAAATCCACCGCCAGTCCCAAGCTGGCCTTGTACACCTCCAACGTCCACCGCAACTTGGCAATATGCCCCCTACTGGCCATCCATCGCGACTTCTTGTCCTGCCTGGAGAGACCAACGCGGTCTAGAATGGAGATGCATCCTTGCAGTTCGTTGATAATGGTGAGGCAGTAGCTGAGTACTTCGGGAGTTCTTTGCGCCAGCTGTTCAGGAAGAGATGGGACATCGTCCTTGAGAATCTCGAGAATGCCGTTGAGGGAATGGAGTTCGCTGGATACGGGATCGAGGTCGGCGCGCGATTCACGGACCTCGCGCATGAGGCCGTGGATGGCGGTGACGGTCTTTGCGATAGCGGCGATAAGTGCGGAGCACCCGGCGTTGATGGTTCTGGAGACAGTAGTAAGAAGACAGGGTTAGGCATGGTGTCACTTCGGACGATACTCCAAGTCTTCTCCAACTGTTCGTCTGGTGTTTTAAAGACTTTTTGGAGCTTTGAAGACACGGTTACTTACATGCACTGCTCCATGTTGCCCGACCCGAGCCTACCAGCCATATGGTCGGCGGCGTTTTGGTGAAGCGTCGTCGCCATGGGGAATACTGCTCTCTGGTGGTCTTGTCTACACCGATATACGGTTGTACCGGGTATTATGGAGTATCACCGACAGTTCAACAAGCAGATGAGGAAACCGGACAAAACAGAAGGAAAAGACAGACACAAGGTCGAGACCCGCTGAGGGAAGGACTGGTGTATTAGTCTGATCTCTAGCGTAGCTGTATCTGACTGATGTCCATGGTTACTGTGTATTGCTTACATGTACCATTGTACACATGGTATATCGATCGTGAAGTGCCATTGGGTGGTGTGTGACAGCCGAACCGGACCCTTGTTCCGCATGTCCCCAAAGTCCATCGGGAAGGTGGCATGGCGTACCGTGGATGAATGGATTGGCGTGGTGATTGGCGACGGCCTAACTCTTTCCTGCAGTGCCTTCTGCGCCCGTGGACCGACTAACCACCGGCGTCGATGGCGTCTTGGGGCGTCCTGGCGTTGCTGGAAGATGAGGAATGTGGATGACTGTCATGGCTACACAACCGACGGCGAATACGTAGACCTGTCGCACATGCCGATTTCCTCCACCGTCAGAATCATCTTTTTTATGTCATCTTCAGCGGAGGCAAAAACCATGTCCAAGTTTTCTCAAGTTTCTTCGCTTTCAAACAAACCATAGCTTGCGGTTTTTTTTTTCTGTACCGAGACTGATTTGCGCCCGCCACAAGTCGCATAGAGCCCACAACGAGATAGAAGATCGCAACAGTCCCCTGAGTCCTCCGTCCACTTTCCGCTTGTGGTTAAAGGCAACCTCTTCCCCTCAACCTGCCATTGGCCGGCCGGTCAATTCGGCCCACCGATTAAATCGAGTTCGCTTCCTGTCCCTCGGTGGGTGGATGTGGCCGTGAGGGTGTGTGCAGTCGTACATCGTAACTTTTGTGAGACTGGGCTCTCGTCACTTCCACCATTTTTGTCCGTCCTGCCCGTCAAGTCCGCTGCCGTGGAATGGAAAGTGCAGTGGGAATGAAAATCGCCGGTGTGGTGTGGTGGGGGGTCCGGGGGGCTGGGGGGGTTCGTCAACAGTTCCACTACGCTGTACGCAAAAAAGGAAGGATCCACATAGGGTCGTGCGGGGGAAGGGGTCCATTGTAGCCTACGAGCTCACCCGGACCTCGTCCACCACCACAAGGCCGGCCCAATTCCCAAACCACATGCGATTGCGGGGGATGGACACGGCTCGGTTCACTCACTCGCTGCAAAGAAAAATCAGAAGTAAAATTGGGAGACTGCCGAGGACCGGCGATCTTTTGACCTAACTCTTCGTTGTCGTCGGCCATGTGTAAGTCAAAAGTGTCTCGAAGTTGTCGAGGTTATTTGACCACATTCACAAACATGTGCGCCCGGGTCCCAGAATAGCTGCCCGGATGTACTTCCATTCGGTCCAGGCAATATCCTCACCCAATATCCAGCAATTATCGACCATCTATTGAGCCATCCATAAGCACTGCATTCTCGGTAGATATGCGACTGGTTACCAACCGAATGAGCCGCTCAACCCGCTCTTTGGCTGCCAGCTGAGTGGGCAGAGCAGTCAGAGTCTAGGCGACCCTGACGACCTTGACGGCCCAGCGGGCTAGACAGTGGGCGTATATTGGACCCAGCTGAGCGTGATCAAAAATCGTCAAATGTGATGATCCAGACTTTGACAGACTCACAGACTCTCTTTTCCTTCAGCGTTACATTCTCGGCCGCCCGTGCCCCATGCCTCCCTTGCTCTCCAACAAGCCGTGCTGCCGTGCTGCCGTGCTGCCGTGCTGAGAAACGTGCTGAGAAAACGTGGTGCTGAGAAAAAAGAGAAGAAGTGAACGACCGGGAAGAAAACGTGGCCCGAGCGGCCCAATAGCTGCACCCTGCAAGCAATTCGATAGCGTGAAACAAGAAGGGGACCATGGAGGTCTGACCACCTTCTTGTTGTCTCTTTGTTGAAGGATACGATGAGTGATGAGTGATAGAATGATGAGTGATCGAATTGTTCGAAGATGAGCTCTCGATTTTTTCAGAGATTTTCAGGAATAGAAGGATTCTTGAGTCGGTTTCATGTTTAAGTTGTCACAACTTCGCGGTTGGCTGCGTTTGGTGATGAGTCTCTGAGAAGGTGTGTGCGTCTGGAGAATTGGAGGCCTGAAGAGAAAGACGATGATGAAAACAGGGGGGAGGACATTGAACAGGCAATGGTCGTTTTGTGTTTCGGCGTGGCACATGGTGGATTTTTCGAGAATCATGTTCATGTTGTTCTTGGATGGCTTGGATGGTTCCCAAGGGAAGGTGTGGGGGGGGATTGCTATGCTTCACTAACGGGAGATGCTGCATACAGCACACATTTCTGTTAAGGTCAGTTAAGGTCTGGGAAACACTCCTAGCCGAAATCACAGAGGTGGCATCTCATCCAAGCAAACAGTTAAACAACCAAAATGTCAAAACAGCAGCTCACGGGGACACGGTATGTATGCCATATGTTCAATGGTAGTATTTATATACTTGCTAAGATATGTACAGTTGAAGTATGTCGCAAAAGTATGTGCAAGCGCTGGATGATCCCCCAAAATGCAGCTAGAATCCCAAGTATTTTATCCAAAGTATCAAGACCTTTATATCCCGACAACTCAGGCTGAAGTAACCGTTTTCGGCATTTCACCATCACCACCACCCTCTTCTCAACCGCGGAGCCTCGGACCAACATCACCCATTTATGGGAGGCACTGGCTATACCACTCATTCGACACCTTGCAAGTGCCCGAAGCGCAAGTGGTAGGGCCAGTCCAGCCCTTACCACCGCACTGTCCATAAAGAGCAGCGCCGGTACCCGAGCCGCCGCCGTTGGTAGGCTGGGGGGTGCTGGCCGTGGTAGTAGGAGCAGGGTTAGAACCACCAGAGCCACCACCGTTGCCGGAGCCGGAGCAAGTGAACAGCGAGGGGCCGGGGATCTGGTACGGCTTGCCGCCGTTGTCGGTCTTGCCGCCGCTGCCGTAGATGTTGATGAGGATACCCGGGTCGGAGGCCGAGTAGGCACCGGGGAAGCTGACGGTGCTGGAAGGCGAGGAACTGCCGCCGCCGGTGACGTTGATCTGGGCGCAGCCGATATAGAACTGCGCGCCGGCGGGTGAGCCAGCGTTGTGCAGCGCGATGATCTCGGCACGCATGAGGTACTGGCCCGGAGCGATGCAGGTCGGCATGTTGAAGTAGGACCAGCCGCCGTTGGCGATCAGGTCATCGACGGCCCACTTGCCGCCGCTGAGGCCGGCTTCGGCGACCTTGAACCACTTGAGCCCGGAGGTGCCGGTGGTGGCGGCGTTGTCGACCTTGGCGAGGTAGACGATGACGGGACCTGGAAGAAAGACACGTCAGCGGACCGTTAAGAGCAATGTACTGAAGAATATGAGTGGAAGCTTACCCTTGTGAGAAGCAGCAATCGGGTTGTCAGCGTCGTTGGGGCCAGAAGCACCGCCGAACTCGTGTCCCCACCAATGTCCAACCCTGGCACCAGCCGGAACGGTAAGGACGTTACTATCTTTGATCGAAACAGCGTTGCAGGCGATGTCGGAGGACTGGACGTTGGTGACGGGGTTGTTGTTGGGAGGAGCACGGATGCCCTTGAGCTGGCCCTGATCGGCACCGTTGACGGACACCTTCTGGAAGATGGTGTGGGCGCTGGCCGAGGCCACGAGGGCCGCGAGGATGCTTCCGGTCTTCATGTTGGACTGTTGTTGAGGAGTGATGCGTGGGGCGTTATGCGGGTTGGTGTCACAACGGGATTAAAACTCGAGAAGATGACGGGAGTTGGGAGCACTTATACTCGTCTACCATCCGCCATCCTCGGCGTCTTTGAGATTCAAGGCCTTCGGTATAGTTTCGCCCCTTTTCCTTGACATCTCGGATGACAGTACCGTCTCCCTGTATCATTGGCTTGGGCTCTTAGGTCATCCCGGTTTTTGAAACTTCTCGAACGGGATGCGGAGGTCTAGTCATGAGCGTGGGATGCCATCGTGTCGTTGGTGCGCATAAACCTGGATACGATGTCTTCCTTATGGCGGCGCTCTTCCCCGGATTTTCTTGCCTGACTTGATGCAAAGCCATTGTTTCACAACCCCAGCGTGGTACTGCTAAATCTCGCTAGATCCCAGGATGCGATCGGTCCGCTCTCCGACATGCCGAATCCCCGGTTCTGGCACCCCTTCCATCCCGTATCGGGACTCTTGGCAGATCGGGTTTTGACAACGTTCCTCCGAGATTTCCTTTTTTGGGTCTATAATCGAGGTGAAAAGGGGCATGCACGGACCCAAACCTCGTGAGCGGTTCCGGGAAGAGAGAGCGGATCGGCCGAGAGTGCGACCCTGTGACAGGTCGGTGGTGCATGTAGCCAAGTTCTACTGCCATTGCCATCTACGCCTTGGGTTTCGGACGCAGGAGGTAGCAATAGTGATAAATATCTGGATCAGACGCCCTCGCCTTGGCGGTTGGAATCTTGGTGATGACTTGGACGTCAAACGGCAACTGCGGAATGTCATACCGGAAGGCCGAGTAGCTCACGGAGATCCAGACACCATCATCGGCCAGACTCCGGTGAATGCCTTGGGCCATGGCCAAAACCGCATCGTCACCTGCGCAAGAAATAGCATCAGCTGTGCTCTTGTCGATGACAAGGTGGTATTTCTGGGAAGAAATATCGGGAACGGAATCGAGGTATGTTGCATCGGCAGTGATATATTGCATCCTCACATCGCCGAACGCGGTCTTCTCGAGGTGCCGGCCTCTCTCTATCGCCAAAGGTTCATAGTCAACATTAGTAATGTTGGCAAAGCCACGCGCCCGGAGTTGGACTTGCAAGTCACTCGTGCCGAAACCCAGATGAAGGATACCGGCATCAGCACCGGGCAACTTCTTGAGAAAAGCCTCAAGAAGGGGCATGAACGTAGACGACGGGATGAGCCATTCAAAGGCCGTCTCCGACTCGAAACGTTGGTGCCAGTAGCTCTGCTTGTCAAAGTCGGGCATTGGGGGTGTTGATTTGAAGCCAGCCTCCGCAGTGGTGATGGGAAAACTCGAGTGTTCCCGACTTCCTGTTCTTGTCCGTCTGGACTTAAATCATGAAATATTTCTTGGGATGAATTCCTGTCTTGAGCATCTTTTTGGTGGCAGCAGTTTGCCAAGACAAAAACAAAGCTCAAGGCAGCAGTTGATAGCAGCTGGCAATGGAAGAGCAGTTCGGTGTGTCAGCTGCGGAGTGGGTCTCCAAATCACCAGGACTGCCAATCTTGGCACTCGCTCTCAGTTGCCCTTTTGTTTGCTCCTTGACATCACAATTTGAAGTCACATCAACAACAGTGTCGGCACTGGATATTTCAAATATTTTTGCTATTAAAAGCAGGGAACCTATAATAATCGATCTAGATCTATACAAATGCAACGCTGAAGACAGAGTACGAGAGACGAAAATGCACATCGAAACCAACAGTGACCGAAAGCATCGCGGTCTAGAAGGAAAAGAGACAGATCATCATGACGTTGACCACCACCATTCATCACTCCTCCCAAGTGTTAAACCATGACCTTTGAACGCCATACAAAGGGAAGGAAAAAAAAAGACAGGGAAATGTAGCAATCTAAACCATCCAACTCCCAACCTATCTTCAATCAACAAACCACCCCTCAAGCATCCTGAGCCTCCATCATCTTCTTCGTAATCAGCTCCGACAACAACGTCAGCGTAGCCGCCGCCGACAACAGTGTCAAGTACGGCACATCCACCTTGAAAGCCTGGAAGATCCACGCCCTAAACTCCGCAGCCAACATGCTGTCCACGCCCACCTCGCTGATCGGCTTGGTCAGGTTCAGCTTGTCCTCGGGAATCAGCACCAAGTTGGAGAACTTCTTGGAGATCATCTTGAGGATGGCGTCCTCGACCGAGGCACCCGTGGCAATGGCCTCGGCGACTTCGGCGGGCATACCGCTGGCTGCGCCGCTGCCGGCCGCA
>RAON01000312.1:0-18921 GCA_009805295.1 Neurospora sp. FGSC 6877 | reverse complement strand
AAAAAAAAAAAAAAAAAAAAAAAAAAAAAAAAAAAAAAAAAAAAAAAAAAAAAAAAAAAAAAAAGAGAGAGAAGCCAGACAAAGGAGGTGAGAACCCCATGCCCAGGGTAACAAACCAGTGTAGTGTACTGTATGTAAAGGCGAGGCTAGCCTAGGCAGTACTCGCCAATGGAAAGTCTACCAGTGATATGCAGGTCAGCCCCCCCATTGTCACGTCGCGAATTGCCGATCGGATGTTGTCTAGGTAGTTGCCTAGTTCTGACATGACGGGATTTTTTCCCTGGCTCAAACTTTTGAGGAGGAGGGGAGTTAATCAAAGGCAGAATTGGTGGTTTGAGAAAAGAATGGGTCTGGTCAGATGAGGGTGGTAGTGTAGTGGTGTAGTCTCGGCCGTTAGATACTACCTTACCTTGAGACTCTATGGTGTACAAAAGGTGGTGGTCTCCCACGCTTTTCAAGTGCCGGGAGGATTCCTGGGATTTCAAGTTTCCCGTCATCAAGGAATTTTTTATTTTTATTTTTTTTATTTTTTATTTTTTTGTTTGAGTAAACAGAAAGGACAAGACAAGATGCTCGCTGGTTTGTGTCTTGGCCTTCGTGGCCTTCAGGTATGTTTATTAAGTTCTATCACATACACTCATCACTTCTTCCTCCCTCCGGTCATGCCTCTCCTCCCTCCTCCCATATCCCATGTCCCAACATCATAATTCCATCCACCCACTTACAGTCCCCCTCCACTTCCCCAATTCTTCCACCACCATACCTTCCCCTCTCCTCCCATATCCCAACCATCTCCCACCAGATTCACGTTGTTTCTTCCTCTTATCCCAAACCCCCAACTAATATCTTCTTTTCGCAATAAACAGATCCTCTTCGGCGCCGTAATCATCGGTCTCTCCGCCCAATTCATCACAGCCCAAAAAGTCGGTTCCGCAGCCACTACAACCCAGTACTCCGTCTTCACAGGCGTCTACGGCATCCTCGAAGGCTTTCTAGGCATCGCCGCCCTGTTTCTTAGTTTCATCCCAGACATAGTCGTTATGGGCGCTGATGCCATCGGGGCTTTGGTGTTGTTGGCTGGTGGTATTGTACGTTTTTCCTCCTTCAGTGCCTTCCCTCACACAGTATTTCCCCCTTTCATCCTCCATCCAACCTGTCGTCTGTACGACATCACAATATCCACTAACAACCGAAACACGATAGGCCTGGGCAATCGGCACCCGCGGCGTCTCCTGCACCGATCCCACCAAGGTTATGAAGATCCTCGACAACAACCTATTGAACCAAGGCAAGCGCAAGTACAAGGGCGACTGGTACTATGGCATTTTGTACGGGGACCCGAGCGCGGAGACGGCTTGGAGCCGCCTCCAGTCGAGCTGCAAGAAGGGGCTGGCGGATGAGGTCTTCCAGTTTTTGGCGTTCGCCGTGCTCGTGGCTTTGTTAGTGGTGGGGTGGATCAGGTGGCGGAAGGGTAAGGGGGGTGGAGGTATGGGGTCGAGGACGTATGTTTAAAGAGGCCTCTGGGGTGGTGTTGAGGATTTGAAAAGGGGGATTGGGGTGTTCCGAAAAGAGGAAGAGGTGGAAGACGTAATGAGAACGGGAAACAAAAAGGATACAAGGAATGGAGTCGGAAAGGACTCGCGGATAATGTAATGACCGGAGTTGAGATACCCGTATGTTATGACGAAAGGAGATAGGGAGCATTTGACTACAACCCCATTGAGGAATATGGAGACTTGAAAGGTGACATCGGCTTACAGGTGGAAAGTCTCACGAGAAAATGAACAGAACGGAAGTCGTATCCGCGTCGAGTTACTGCTTTTACTCGAACATATCAGGGCTTATTGTACATGCAGTACCCTTTTTTATCCACTCATCATCAGCTTGCCCAAGGACCTCCCAGATCATTTGTCTACGGCACCCCATGCATAACACCTGGCAGAGAGCCCATAAGTCATTACCGATTATTCCCTGATGCATCCACATCATAACAGTCATGAAAATCTTTTGGAAAATTGAGACAAAGGAATGGAAGAAGAGAAAACTATCCGACCATGTCACTAACATGGCCCCCAAATGAAATCATAGCAGTCATGCCAACCAGATCACCAAACCCCCTATGGCAATACCAACATCCGCGGAGTGAGCCAAGATTGATCGTAAGATATGGAATATGTCATAATCTGGAACATCGGTCAGCTCATGCTCCTAGGACCGTAAAGAAGATATCTTACCCTTGTGATACTATCCATGGCTTCCCTAAAGGAATGTCCAAGAGGTAGGAAAAACGCAACTCTATGCCAACAGAGCCATCAGGAAACCGAAGACACCGAGCAGACTGCTGGCCTTCATGCCGACAGCTCCAGCAGTGACGGTGGCAGACGCATAAGGGCTGCCGTAGCCAGTAGTGGCAACCCCAATCGAGGCAGGAGTGCTGGAGGAAAGATAAGTGTAAGATGACAAGAAGCTGGTGGCAGGTCCAACCGTGGTCGTGTTGGTGTACGTGGTTCTGGCCACAGTTGTAGCCGTGGAGTTGTAACTCGGCAGGGGGAAGCCACTGCTGGGGATGGTAACGCTGATGGTCTCGGAAGCAGTAGCCCAAATTGTGGAAGTGAGGGTGCCGCTCTTGACAGTGACCGTGACATGAGAGGTGACCAGGTCGGCGGTAGTGTTGGCAATAACAGTCGAGGCCGGGACGACAATGGTGACGTCGGTGGTAGTGGAAGCTTCGCTGGTGGAAGCTTCGCTGGTGGAAGTTTCGCTGGTGGAAGTTTCGCTGGTGGAAGTCTCACTGCTGGACGTGTCGATGGTGGAGGTCTCGGTGGCGTAAGCCACGCTGGTAGACGTCTCGGTAGCGACACCCCCAGGACTGGCAACGGATGAATACGTCCCTTCAACGGGGGAACCAGTCTCAGTCTCGACAGGGCTGAGAGTAGTCTCATAGGTGATGGTCAGGCAGGAGGTGCTCGTCACCTCAGCGGCAGTCAACTGGACGGTCTGGGTAGTGGTACCGTAGACGGTAGTGGTGAGAGACACGGTGGTCCAGATTCCATCGTCGCGCCCACGGAGACCGTTGACTTGATTTTCAGCGCAGGCACCTCCGTCGATGAGGGCGACGACAACTCCAGCAAAAGCAGCCGCGGCCGCAGCGGTGGACCTCTTGAAGAACATGTTGGCTGTTGATACCAAAAGGTTGTAGGGTCAAGAAAATGTAGAGAAGTGATGTATGGACTGCTGGTGAAACGAGTGTCAGCTTGGAGTGCCGTAAGAAGAGAAGGTGGAAAGAAGAAAAGTGAGGTGAGAGGCGTAGTCTCAGAAGGGAAGAAAAGAAGGACTTGACGCGACCATATGGAATCGTGGACCCATGACGGAACAGGAAATTGCAAAGTCAAATTCAGGAACACGGCAACGGGTGGCAGCATGGCAGGGGACAGTCGGAGTGCTACAGCATCTCCCTTGGACGTGCTGGTACACGTCTAATATCAAAGGACTGCTCTGCGCGACATGCACGGCTCAGGGCCGTCTCACCGTGGTGTTTGGGTGGTCCGGTGGGGGGTTTGTTTGCATCGTGAAACGACAAGGTGAGGGGGGGTTGATGTCGCCGCCAAGATTGACGAGAATTCGGGTATCGAAGGGTAGAAGGACGTTGCGCGCGCTCCAAGGGAGAAGCAAGCTGGAGAAAGAAAAAAACAATAATGGCAACTTACAGGGAAGCCGTACTCCAAAGTAGACCGCGCCGGTAAGAATGTTCGTGATGATTTTGGAGAATTCGAGGTGTTTGGGTTGTGGGTTTGGTTTCGGAATTATTGCGTGTTTGTGGAGGGGAAGAAGGGCAAGGTCGAGGAAGCTCGAGGGTGGGAAGGAAAGATTGAAGCAGAAATTTCGAAGAGAACCTTGAGGACTGACTGCACTGCACCTCAACCTGGAGTGATGGGAGTTTTCAAGTTGAAAAGGAAGGAGCGTTCGAAGGTCCAGGTCGCTCCAGGTTTGTTTGTAGGACTAGGACGGCAGGTACGACAAGATATACGCAATTCACCACCGCCTGCCGCAACCTCGACCTTGACCTGAGTGAGGACAAGCTGACCAAAATCCAACAGCTAGTGGCTCTGTGCAATCTTTCATCGGATGTCTGGGAAGGTTGAGCTGTTCGTTGTAGGTCAAACTCGCGAACGAGATCTGGAGCACAGGAGGGAGTGGCCATGGTCACAATTCCCGACCTCGGTGGTGTGCAATCGTGGAATCTAATGGTGCACACGGGAGCTCGTGGACCATGGCCATCTTCGTGCCTTCCGTCTCAATGTCACTGGCATGATTTCTTGCCGAAATGACGCTCGATGAACCGTCTGTCCGAATCACGATATGACGGGACCTGGAGGAGTCGATTTTGCAGGACCCAAACTTTTGCAAGCAGGCATCAACCAGATGGAAGGTCGAAACACCTGCCTCCAAGCTCGAGATTTCTAGCTCCTCATCAGTGTGACCTCAAGCCCACTCAACCTGAGGTACAGACACACTTTCACGATTGATTGTGTTACCGGTTCCTTGAAGCTCCCCTGATGAGGCAGCTGGAAGATTCTGTGGCTTTGGAGGCCAGATCTTGACATTGAGCATCCCATCAAGACCGCCTGTGTGATACTATTTCTCACAAGACAGAAGTGTGTCTATGCGCTGTTGGCATTGTATGCGAGAGGTAGTCATCAGTCGGACACTGAAATCACCGTGGAGTAGGAGGCACAGTGATGTTTCAAGGCAATACTGCCCAAACTCAGTCCAACAACAACCACGATGTTAGGTTAACCCCAGGAACACGGTCGGGTTCCAAGACGCGTTTCGGACGGGTTGTCCCCTGGTCTTGGAGAATAAAATTGCCGAGTGTCTTGAGCCCAAACTGTCGGTAGTAGATGAAGGTTGCCCGCCACCTCAACAAGGCTTGTATGTCGTTTATTGAGTGCTTGATGTATATTTCCAGAAGAACAAATTGGCCTTCCTGGTCGACGAAGACTTAAAACCATAATCCTTCCAGGTCTCTTCGAAGTGCCTGAAAGAAGACGTTCTGAGGTTGCCGTTTGGTTATTGTCCTATAGGCGGGTGGCACGCAACTTTGCTCTGCACTCCGAGGGAAGATTTCCTTCCAAGATATGAGAGAAAGATTGATCAAGTTCGCGGCAACTTAACCCATCTCTTTCCGAATTCCCTTAGCTGGTTCTCAAGTGGTCACATGTCAGGATCCTGCTTGTTTCCGTGACTGACCGGTAACCATGTCGTCCATGGTTTGTTGCTTTCCATAAAATCGCAGTTATGGTCCTCGAAACAGTTCCAAAGTATTAATCTCCGTTGGAGATAACGAAGGGAGATCTCGATCATCACCGACACTTAGCATCGAGGTCAGAGATGAAATAGGCTGGTACTCGATTCAAGCAGGCTGGCTTTCCCAGCTTGCCATCCCGAACCCTGATAGTACAAAAGAGCGATAGTCTCAACACAGCTCGGCACGTCGGCTTGCGGTTTTGGCAGATCCTTAGTGTAGTTTGTGGGAGAAGAAACTGTGACGGACACTCGTTGAAATTGACATGGTGAGCCACTGCAGCAAGACTGTGCCGATATTCTGCCAGGCGCAACGATAACATTGAAGAATGTTTGAAGAATGTTTGTTCCTGACGTACAATCATGAAACTTCAACGGTATCAAAGTCGATATGCCAACTGCGGACCATCACCTTCTCTTTTCTGCAGTATTGACGAAGGAGTGTCTTCTTGAAAAGAGGTGTGATCGTGATTTGTGGGCGATAAAATCAGGCTTGGCACGATGCATCATGAACTCCACAATCATAATGGCCTAACTTTGCGGGGTCTGCCGATCAAGTGTGGGCCTTGCATTGGCATCTTCAACCAATCAAGGTTCTGAAGATGGGGCACCCAACCCACGACCTGGCCCCGACCTCCCGAATTGGTGCCGTTGTGCCCATCGAGGTTGTCCGTCGTCACAGAAACAAAAACACCAGACCTCCCTGACCTCCAAGATGCTACGCCGCAGCGGATAGACCGGGACGCTAGGTACGGACTCGGGCCGCAAGATTTTATCAGTGTTTTTTTTCGTCTGCCATTCGGTTCCCGGATACATTCCGATCTTCGGCCTTTGATATCTGGTTTTGAATAGTCGTGAATCGCCCAGGTTGACGTCTTTGGAGTACAGAATTGAAAAATACAATACGTCTACGATACTCTTGACAGTCTTTACTGCACATCGATGCCTCTTGTGACCGTCGGTGGTTATTACATCCACTCAATCAACACCACATCTGACAATCGTTTATGATCTTCCCCATCTAGGGCCATCCCAGATCTTGACTAGCCGCCCCGGCTCCGAGTCTCACCTTTGGCCAGACGCATAAGCTCATTCAGAAATCAGAATCGGGCGCTCATCGTCTGAATTCAGCATCAGAAGATAGCCTTTTGCCTCAACCGTCCTGTTCTGGTTCATTACACCGGAGACATCCGGGTTGCGGGAATCCTTAACGTCCCGTTTTATACACTGCGGAAATAAATAAAACAGAGACGTGGTCTTGACCTCGTGTCTCTTGGATATCTCTTACACACACACATGTCCAAAATTCCAAAGTAACCTCACCGGTAATCGATATCCACCTCCACAACTCCAGGTCCAGTGGGCAGCCCACACAAAAGCGAACCTCCCGCCCGCCCGCCCGCCGTTCTCGATCTCGACTTTCGACTCTCGTACCCGCTCGGACATCTCCCTCACCCGCACCGCATCCGCAGCCCGCACGATAGCCCGCACCAACACTTGGCCGCATCGCATTTGCATTCGCCCGGTCAGGTACTCTTTTTTGACTTGCATCTACATACCTACGAGCATTAAAATCCAGATCCGTCTACTGTACGACACCGTTGTCGCTATCTGGTCCGAACCACGGACGTAACCCATTACACCACACCCACCTTTTTTTGGCCCTGCAACGAACCCGGCCCATCCAACCACTCACGAAGCGGTCACCGCTCATCGCATTAATTGATCGTCCCAAATCGCACGCCCCATCGCTTTTTAACTTTTTCCTCTTTTCCAGTCCATCCATCTTTGCTTTTTCTTCTTTGATTCATTACACCGAGAGAAGAAACGAGCGACCAAGAGTCTATCACCTCACTATTCCATTCAATCTGGTGTGCGCAATCAACCACCACGAGCACCCACTTCAATCCACGGCAGCGATCACTTTCCACTCAGGGAACTCGAGACCCACCGAGTTAGTTACCAAGGCAGCCGCTTCCGGACATCCAACAACCACACAGTTCCCTTCGCCCTGACTTTCCGGCATTTTGAATAAGGACGGAAGCGAAACCAACATACATCGCATTTGCAATCTACCTACAACAGTACATCTATCAGCACTAGCACAACGTTCCTTTTTACGGACCCGCGCCGACGCTGCATCGCAAGCAAGCCACCGTTTAATTTCGATCGAGTTTCCGGAGAAGCCCTTCTACCATCCAGGGGGGACGCAAGCCGTCGTGCCGTCTCTCCAGCTCCAAGCCTAAACCGCCAAACAAACAACAAAACGATCATTTGTATACGATCGACTGCATCGAAACGGGACATCATTTTTTGATAGACCTACACTGAGCATTTAATATGGCCGACTCAACCGATTCAAAACATTTGGGCAAACGTCCAGAGGCCGACGATGCGCTTCAACATCAACATCAACATGCGACACCAGCAACAGGCGACGTAATCCAGATGGAAGATGTCAACAACCAACCAGCCACCACTCCCACAACAATCGCAACAACAGACTCACAAACCCATCACCAGAACAAGAAAGCCGACCCATCAATACCCGCAGCCACCGGCGCCATGCCCGTGTCATTACAAGATGTGGACGAAACCGACCCAGCTTCCTCCCCAGCATCCCAAACTCAACAACAACCCGCCGATCCCGACTCGATATCCCAAGCATCCCAGTCAGCGTCGGCACCCAATAGTACCGAAGCCCCAGTCTGTAACATCACCCTGCTCCTGCCCACGGGAGCCCGACACCCGTACAAGATCGACGAGAAGTATCTGTCTAAACGGGGCGTCGAGATCCCCGAGACCGTGGCGGAGACGGGACTGCCGGATCCGTTTAGTATCTCGGTGTATAAGTTGAAAGAGTTGATATTGAGGGAGTGGAGGGAGGAGTGGGAGGGGAAGCCGGCGAGTCCGACGAGTATTAGGTTGATTCACTTTGGGAAGTTGTTGGATGATAAGGAGAGTTTGAAGAGTGAGTTTGCCCAGTTCATTTGTTTTGCGAGATGCCGGTGACAGAAACGGGTGGGAAAACAAGGGGGAAAGTCGAAGCAAAAAAGGGGAAACTGGGATACGGCAACGAGGTCGAAAGGGGAAGAAAAGGGAAATGCCGGGGAAGAGGAGGGTTGCTAAGCAGGACGACAAGAGAAATGGACGTGTTGGTAGTGGGAGAGGATGAAAGAAATGCCCGGTGCTGGGAGTGATAGATCGGGAAATTATTTTGGGGATGATTTGAAACGACAGCGCTAACAAACCACCGAAAAAACAGAATACAGATTCTCCCCCGACACACCCAACGTCGTCCACATGTCGGTTCGACCAGCCGAGATGATGGAAGAAGACGGCGAAGGCGCCAAAGGCGGCAAGAGCGCAAGCGGGCGAGAAGGATCGAGGAGAGAAGGAGGAAGTGGGTGTTGTGTTATTCTATGAGGGATGCCCCACAACTTCCACTTCCATTGCCATTCGTCTCCTCGTTCGCTCCGTTGTTCTGTCGTTTCACTGCTTTGGAGCGCTTTTAAATCACCATCAGAGTGATATCGGATTGGGGTCGGTTGACGCCGCTACCGATACCGATTGAATACCACCGAATCGGTCAGAACAGCAGCGGCTCCACGACCCGACGAAACGTTTCTTCAGTCCCTTTTTACGAGCGAAGGAGGTGACAAAACCGGTAACTGGCCTGATTCAAACTGGATCCGTTATTCAGTACCCAGCGTATGAACAGATGAGATGGGGACGAATCATCCCACATCCATAGCGAACATTTATTCTACTTGTTATTTTTGCATTTCAAGAAAGAGGCCGGTCGGTTGGTGGCCGTTATTGTCTAAGGAGCTCTCTTGGCTGTTCCATTATTCCATGTATTCATGTTGGAAGACTCTGCTCTATTTTTCCGTTCTTGTCTTTCTCTTTTTCCCTCTACTGGATATACTATTGTTTCATCGTCGGACATGTTGTTTTCCTCCACTTTGCTTACAGGCTGTACTGGGAAACTGGCGTCTTTGTCTTTCATACTGACATCTTTGGCTTGTATGCAACGCTCCTTTCGTGTTTTTGTTTACTCACGTGTGTGGAGCAGTTATTGCCTATTGCAGCGGGAGTTGTTGCTTGTTGCTTGGATAGCGCAGTGGTTGGTGGGAAGAGTTGGAGGTAGCTTTTTTGGAAGAATGGGACAGACAGAGGTGATGAATGGTGGCGTGAATCCTTAGCCCATTGGGGGTTCCTCCCGAACCAGATGGATGAGGGAGCGAGTTCCCGGGCATAGCGTATGGATACGATGACCTCCAAGAGATGAGTACGGGTCATATACATATTGCGAGTTTTTAAGGCGTTGGGAAATATTGAATGATGAGACATCTCATTTCGACGTTCGCTCTATTGGTCCATTATGAACTGCTCCATGCACTGCAGATCTTCTATGCTTGCGACGAAGCCAGTACACTTTCCATCCATCTCCCTTGACCAAGAGGCATCGATCGCCCAGAACCGTCCATGGTATAAACCTGCAAAACGTGAAACGCAAGGAAGCTAATACCGAATCGTAGTCGTATTTCCCTTCTCGAGTTGTCTTCCAGCTCTAGCATGCCGCGGCCATAAGACCATTCAACCCACCCCCCCTTTCCATCAACGTGATCTTCAGTCCTCAGCCCTCAGCCCTAAACTCAAGCACCAATCCTCAACTTCCTCTCCATCTCCTCCTGCACGCTCACCTCCACCCTACTCTCCTCTCCGCTGAAAACATCCTCCCACGTGATATCCCCATCCCGTCCCATCAGAATCTCCTCATGTACATTTCCCATCCCCCCCATCATTCCCACACCACCGCCCAGAGCCAAAGGCTTCCACTCCCCATCCCGAACAATCTTCAACTCCATCTGTCTGCGGATAGGCTCGGCCATGCCAAAGGTGCGGCGAAGAGTCTCCATGCGCAAAGCTTCGCGCGTGGCTTCCCATTGCTTGAGGCGCGATTCGAGGGGGTGCGAGGAGATGGGGACTGCTGCAGAAGAAGAGGTGGAGGATGACTTGGGGGAGGAGACGGAGTCGAGCGGGTTGGGGGCCAGGCCGGAGCGGAGGGCGTCGTGCAGACCGGGGGCGGAGGGGGCGGCGATGGAGCGCAGGTGGGTGAAGGTTGTGGTGTGGGAGTCGGTGGGGACGATGCGGAGGGACTGTTTCGGAGGAGGGGGTTGTTAGTATGGCGTGTTGTAGGAGGGTTGGAGGGGAGAAGCGGTGGGTGTGGAAGCTGGGGATGGAACAGAAGGCGTTCAAAGAAGAGGAGGCGAGTGGTGATGTTGTGATGATGGTGTGCTGTTGATGGAGGGGCAGGTGGTGATAGCTTACCATCTTGACGGTTTGTTCTTAAGCTAGGCGGCGGTGTTGATTACGTATTGTTTTGTTTGGAGAGGATTAAACTTGTTTCGTTGCGCGACTGTGGTGGTATCTCGAGCGCTGGATTTTGATTTGGGTATCGCAAGAAATGAAGTCGTTTCGCCTAGTTTGTAGTGTGCTTCGTTGTTCGAGGTGGGTGTTGAGGCTGGAATGTGAGGAATGGAAGATTGGAAGTGGAAGGGAAGCTCTAGGTCCGAAAGGTCAACGTCAAGGCTCCAAGCAGCTTCCGCGTTCACTGCCCGCTGTTGTCGCAGGCGGCGGCAGGGCTGTTGTTGTCACTGGGCGGCGGGCGGCAGGTGGGTGCAGTGGCGGTACGTACCCCAGACGCTAGCGGGGTGTCTGCCAGGCTCCCCGGTGTCACTTGTCAATGTCATTACAGGGTATTACCGTATTATGTAATTAACTCCGAGATCGCTTCTTACTCCCGGACCTCTCTTATCAACTTCTCAACCATGTCACAGTCACTCACTTACACATTCCCGTCTTCATCTGAGATGGTCACTTGAGATGTCCGGCACATCCAAGCTTCACCTCTCCCTATAAACCTTTAGTTCAAAATGCGCTTCCCACCACCAGGGACCACCGTCCGTCCCCCCATAATACGCATCACCAACGGCACCTTCTACCGCCACCAACCCTCCCCCCACCACCACCCTTCCCACGGCCACGGCCACCCCAATCCACCACTCTTCTCCAACCTCACTCTCGACCTGCCCTCCCACCCCTCCTCCCCTCACAACTGGGCCGTCCTTGGCCCCTCCCAATCCGGCAAGACCACCTTCCTGCAACTCCTCCGCGGCCAATACCTCTGCTTCCCGCCCACCGCTCGCTCCTTTCCCTATCTCAGTACCGAAGACGTCCCGGCCCGGCTGAGAGGAAACCCAGCCAAGGCGATTCAGTATGTCGGGTTCGACGCCACTTCTACCTCCGGGGGCTTAGGGGCAGCGGCGTCGACGTATATCTCCGCTAGATATGAAAGTCACAGAGAACAAACGGATTTCTCGGTGAGGGATTGGTTGCTGGGAAATACAGAGTTGAACCCGACTTCGATGCCGGGGGATTACAAGGTGGATGAGAAGCTATTTGAGAGAGTGGTTGTTGATCTCAGGTTGGATACCTTGTTAGACCTCCCCGTCTCGTTTCTTTCCAACGGGCAGGGCCGGAGAGCAAGGATCGCGCGAGCACTGTTCACCGACCCGGAGGTCCTGTTGCTAGACGAACCCTTCATGGGACTAGACCCGGCTACGGTAGCTGGCTTGAGTCCCCTGCTGCAAAGTCTAGCGGAGAAGAAGAGTCCGCGGTTGGTACTGGCCGCGAGACCGCAGGATCCCTTGCCGGAGTGGATCACGCATTTGGTGTATCTGCGAACAGACAGCCAGGTGGGCGCAATGGGCGAGAGGGGCACGGTGTTAGATGGGTTGAGGGCTTACGTGCGCGGGGTGTGGAAGGGCGGGTTATCGGAGGATGAAACGATGCCTGTTCATGCTCTTATCGACATCGGTCGTACCTTGACGAAGGAGGGTATCAAAGGCGAGGGACTAGCCGAGGAACTTACCCACTCCCCGACTAACCAGGCACCCATCATCGACTCCCCTGTCCCCGAAAAGGAAGAAGAAGAAAAAGAACCCCTAGTCCAAATGTCCGGCGTCACCGTCCGCTACGGCACCAAAACCGTTCTCGGCAACTGGCCCTCGGGTCTACACTGGACCGTTCGCCGCGGATCACGCTGGGGCGTCTTCGGTCCCAACGGCAGCGGAAAAACCACCATCGTCTCTCTACTCTGCTCCGACCACCCGCAGACTTACTCCCTCCCCATCAAGCTTTTCGGCCGCTCGCGCTTGCCTGAACCGGGATCCGGCCAAAGGCCTCTAACCTTCTGGGACATCCAATCCCGCGTCGGCCATTCCTCGCCAGAAATCCATCAGTATATGCCTCGCCGCTTGAATGTCCGCTCTGTTCTCGAGTCCGCATGGGCCGACACGTTTAGTTCTGTGCCCAAATTGACCCCCGAGGCAACGGAAAAGGTGGACGCTACGCTGTCGTGGTTCGCGCACGAGCTTAACCCTTCTTTTGCCAAACGGAGCCAACACACACCCGCCGAACTTGCGCAAGAAGACCAGCAGCCCCTGAAATGGGCAAAAGACTACCAATTCGGCGAGTTACCCTTCTCCTCCCAACGCCTTCTCCTCTTTTTGAGAGCTATCATCAAAAACCCCGATATCGTCGTCCTAGACGAAGCCTTTTCGGGCATGGACGATGCTGTTAGAGATAAGTGCATGCTCTTTTTGATGCATGGCGAGTCGAAAACATTCGCTTCTTCCTCTACTGTCTCCTGCGCCTCGGGCACCTCCACCTCCCCTACTCCTCCTCCCACCCCATCGACCAAGGGTAATGGTCTTTCGGTGGCTCCCGTAGAGGTGGTAGATAGCGAGCAAGCCAAGCAAGGCAAAGTAAAAGTTCACGGGTTGACGGATCAGCAAGCATTGATTTGTATCAGCCATATCAAGGAGGAGGTTCCCGATTGCGTGAGGGAGTGGGTGTGTTTGCCGGAGGCGAGTAGTGGGGAGGAGGCGAGGTTTGGGAGGTTGGATGGTCCGTTGAGGGTTAGTAGTAGGCGGTGGGGGGAGGTTTGGGGTGTTAATGGGAAGTAAAGTCTAGACCTGGGGATATGATTATATGGTGGAGATAGAGAAATATACTATAGACTTTGCTGTTAAGAGTTGATGTGATGTGACCGGAACTTGAAGAAGCGACCGACCGACTGTACCTCTCTGTTGTTTCGAGGAGTGATTGAAAGAGTTATGACAGTATCTCAAGCCTATTGAAACAACTTCGTCAGGTATCAAGCTATTTCAAGGCATCGGGTCATCGCATCACTCCTGTAGGTTTGTTACCATTTGAATCTGTATCAGCGTGTTCCTTAGGAGACAGTCATATATATCACTATACGCAAACAAAGATGAAAACGCGCAGAAGATCTGGTATGTTTCTAACCTTTTATTGCACTCAAGATCAAGTGAGAACCGTAAAAACGCCGCTCTAAACGTGGTGTACATACTAATAAAAACCGAAAGGGAATATTTTGCAAAAGGAAAAACAGTACAATTACCAAACAAATCCGAATAATGTGTCCGTAAAAATTGCCAGCAGCCCCAAAAGTTGAACCCAGCCGAGCCGCTTTAAGCCAGATTAAAATCCTTGAAAGTCCACTTCTCCGTGACCTTCGTCTTGGCCTGCTTCTTGAACGGAATGTGTCTCCTCGCCTCCACCTTGCCTCTGAGCAACATATTCCTGTACCTGTCTTTGAGCAGGTTACCCTCCGGCTTGAGCAACCTCAGCGAATCCTGCAGCTCATCCGGCAGGACCAGCTCCAGGTCCTTCTCGGGCAATTTGAACTTGCCTAGTTGCCTGCGGCGCAGCTCGACGTCGTCATCCTCTTCAATGCTGGCGTCGTCGTCTTCGGCGTTGTTGGATTCGGCTTTTTGCAGGGCAAGCTGCCTCTCCTTCTCGGCCAGTTCCTTGGCAATCTGCTTGACTCTAGCGGCCTCGGCCTCTCTCTTCTTGATAGCCGCCTCGTGCTTCAGACGCTGCTCCTCGGCCTTGCGGCGCTTGATCTTGTTGCGTTGGGCTTGCGTCTTGCGCTCCGGTCGCTTCTTCTTCTTGTTGGCCAAACCCTCCGCATCGCTCTCAGCCCCTTCCCAGGCGGAATCGTCCTCCCACTCGGACAGCTCGGCTCTCTTCTCGGCGGCCTCGGCCTCGGCGCGCGACTTGGCGGCCGCTTCGGCCTTGAGACGCTCCTTCTCGAGTTCCTCCAGACGCTTCCTCTCGGCCTCCTCGGCCTTGCGCAGCTCCTCCTGGTAGCGCTCAGAGTAGTCGGTGAAAGCGGGGTTGTACGACTTGTCGCCCTTGGGTTTGGGAACGGCGGGGAGCTGCTTGCCGGTGGCGGCGAGGGAGATGGGTTGTTGTGTGAGCGTCTTGGGGGCCTTGGGCTTCTCGACCTTGGGCAGGAAGTTGAACGTTTCCTCGGCCTGTTTCTTCTTCTTGTCTTCCTCCGGATCGGCCCAGGCGTCAAAGGTGGCGTCGACGACCTCGACCGTGGTGGTGTGGTGGCCGTCGGCGACGCGCTTCAGGCGGCTGAGTTCCTTCTGGGTGACGTAGGTGGCACGGAGACGCTTGGAGGGCAGGACGCCGTCGGTGACCTTGCCGGATGTTTCAGAAGCCGGGCGCTTCTTGAGGGAGACGGCGGGAACGGCAGAGCGCTGGGCGAGGATCTCGTCGGCCTTCAAGGGCTTCTTGAGGTGCTTGGAGAGCTTCTTGGTGATTTCGGTATCGGGCTTGACGTCGATGGCGAAGAGTTCTTCGGAGGCTTTCTCGGCAATGACACCACTGTAATGCGATTCATGTTAACCAATTGGTGTCTTAGGTACAAAGTATAAAGGGGCACCGTACCCCTTGATGATCTGGGCGTTCAACTCATCGAGACCCTGCTCGACCTCCGTAACATCGACATTCTTCCTCCACGCCTTCTTGCCCTTTCTCGACGGTTGGTTGTATTGCTTGGGGGCTTCGGGATTGCCCGACAAGGGTTTTAGAACGGGCATATTGGGTGTGTGGTGGTGTGTTGTTGTTGGGTTGACGATTCGAGAAAATCAATGAGTCGGGAGAGGTTCGTGCAGATAAGAAATGGAAGTGTTGATACCTCGAAACCGCCTGAAATTCTGGGGTCTCCTCTGCAATCAATCCGACTTTCCAGTGGGGTGTGCAACTCAAAATTTCAGCGGCGACAGGAGGCTGTGATAAGATAAGAGACAGGGAAGAACAAGCGTCCAGCGCTTCCCCAGCCGTGCTCAGCTGGCAATTGCATCCATCAACCAATCAGACTCCAAGCTGCCTCGGCCTCTGGACAAGCCCATGACGGCCGCCAAGCCTTTGGATCGTCTGAGTCTTTTTGGTCGAGTGAAGTGTCGAACTGTCTGGGCGCAAAAGGCGGCCACTGCGGCGCACTCCCCCCCACTGATCGCTTGGCGCGGTCCCCTTTCTCTCGCATGAGTCCGCTTCGGGGAAGAAGAGGAAAGGGAAGTCACAAAGAGACTTTGTTGTTCAGACTTATTCACAAAAAAAAAAAAGACACGTAGAATTCGTACTCACGTGCATATGGAATGTCGGTCAATGGATCAATCTATCTTGATAAATATTATATTTCCAAAGATTTTCTGCTGTTTCTGGTTTCAAGTCTACGATCTCTCGATCCGATACCTGTAAAGAAGACTGTAAGACCCCAGCAATCGACTCGGCAACGGGACCCCGACTGGATCCAAAGACCGACCCGATTCCTCCAAGCTCTTTGTCTTCCACCCCCGGCCACCACGCCCCGTCCGTCGCACCACTGAGACCACTCAACACTGCACCGGTCTCCGGCAACTCTCCGCCATCCACTTCCACTTCGATCCATATCCCTCGACCTGACAACTCTAGACCAACTCCGACCGCCTAAACTTTCTGCCACTTAACAACCACTTCCTCCCAAGCCCGAAAGCTTTCCCTTGACCGCGTTTCCTTCGATTCCGAATACCTTCAGCTACCCCGCGAAATACCGTAATCCGCACATACATCCATCACAATGGCGCAAGCAGGCGGGTCATACAACAACCCCTTGAAGAAGTTCAAGTAAGACAGCATACCCGACACTTCGCTTTCCATGGCCGGACATTGCACTCGAGAGAACAAAAGATAAAACAAGATCAGATGCTAACCACTCTTCCTCCTCACCAGGTTGGTCTTCTTGGGCGAACAAAGCGGTATGCGACCACCCACTTACAACACTTCCTTCCACGAGGCTCTCCGAGACACCGATACTAACTTAACCATTGCGCGCAACAGTCGGCAAGACGTCGCTCATCACACGCTTCATGTACGACTCGTTCGATAACATGTACCAAGCCACCATTGGTATCGATTTCCTTTCCAAGGCATGTCAACACCTCTGACCGCTTTCAAGGCAACACGCGCCTTGCCGCAGCGAGTACCTGAAGGACAACAATGGGGGAAAAGGTTGGCTAACTCTTGACACTGTGAGGATAGACCATGTACCTCGAAGACCGAACAGTCCGCCTACAGCTCTGGGACACAGCCGGCCAGGAGCGCTTCCGCTCTCTGATCCCTTCCTACATCCGCGACTCGTCGGTGGCCGTGGTAGTTTATGACATTTCGAGTATGTTATGTTTTCTTTTTTCCCGCCTTTCTTGACCATCCCCTCCAAAATTCCCAGCTTTTCCCCCCTCACCGCCTTCCACCCCGCCATTTCCCCCAAGCCCCCAATTTCCAGACTCTCAAAGCACAGGACATTAACAATCGTGACAAAAACAGACGCCAAATCCTTCCAAAACACACGAAAATGGATCGACGACGTGCGCGCCGAGCGGGGCAACGACGTGATCATTGTTTTGGTGGGCAACAAGACGGATCTGAACGACAAGCGCGAAGTGACCACGGCGCAGGGCGAGGAAGAGGCCCGGCGCAACAACCTCATGTTCGTCGAGACGTCGGCGAAGCTGGGCCACAACGTCAAGACGCTGTTCAAGAGGATAGCTCAAGCTTTGCCCGGGATGGAGGGGACCGGTGGGGAAGGTGCCGGCGGACAAAGCGGGGGGGCGGCGGCGACAAGGATCGATGTTAGTAGTAAGGAGACGGTTGCGCAGGAGGGGTGCGCTTGTTAGACTGGCGGCTTGGTCTGATCTGGTCTGGTCTGACCGGGATAGGACAGGCGAGAGGGAGACTACCTCTTCCTAGGGAAAGGGGGTGGTGGGGAACCGTGACGGTTGAGGAAGTTAAGGGGAAGTGAGGGAGACAGCAATGGGGATGAATGACCATGCTGACGATGTTAACGAGGTTAACGATGTAATGGGGAATATGATTGAGAGATGGGAACATGATGATGCGGGAAATAGAGGTGGGCTAGACAACCTGACAACGGGGAGAAATAATGAGAACTTGGCTGTGTTTGTGCTTACGGTTTGGCTGGCTGGCTAAGCAAGGCGATCGGAGCATAGCATGCAATGAGGGGTGGTTGGTTTTGTTGGGCCTTAACGCTTATAATAATAGTATGATAAAAGACATAATACTTGTATCTACTTGAGTGAGACGAATGATATGCGTATCTTTGATGCTATCTGAACAGCTTCAGTCTTAAGACGTCACTGCTTTTCAAGTAGGACTATCTGGAAATGTGTCGAAGCTATATCGTTGAGGTAGCGCTGGATTGGCCAAGACCGTGACGAGATGATTAGATATAACATTTGATGCCTTGGGGGTCAAGCAAAAACGGGTGAATTGACAGCACGCCGAGATATCACAACCATAAAAGTCACCATGTACTGGCAGAAGTTAAAGTAACGTCATTGTTTGTCTATCATATTAACGCCAAATTCGCCAATTCCAATAATACCGGATATGCTTTGCTACTAAAGGTAGATGTCCTGCAGAAGACCAAATCCCCAAATGCCGTGTGTGAAATGATTCCCCTTTAACCGGTGGCGACCAACCATAGAACCAAGGGGGTATATGAACCGTAGCAGCCATGCCAGGGTAATGTCCAAGGTCAACGCTCTTCTAAACTGGAGTGTTGTAGCCGTTGGTCGGTTTGATCTGCTGTCTTCTCTCTGTTTTCCTTCCGTCACCGACCCGTCTTGTTTCCGACTCTGACTCTTGTTCGCGTCAACTACTCATCGGGGCAGTAAGCGAGGAGAGGACCTCCTCCAAAGTTGGAAGCCCTCCCCACACACGTATCGATAGACTCGCTGGGATTGGGCTCGTATAATACAACTAATAATCCCAAGAAACGAGGAGGCGGCCGGTGGTAATGGTCGTCGTGGTGTTGATGGCTGTGGTGGTAGTGGTGTTACTAATATCGGTGCGCTCAGTCGGTATCCATCTCGTCATCGTCGTCAACATCCTCGAAATCGTTCTCGTCATCGTCATCCTCATCGACAACGGCTCCACCAACGACGCGCTCCGAGATCTCTTCCACGCCGCCGTCTGTCCTGACACGGAGCCTCTTGACCTCGCCACCGAACGCCTTGGTCTTCTTGCTGGCCGCCTTCTTGGCCAGCTCCTCGCGCTCGAGCTCCTCGACGTCCTGGCCCGTCTCCTGGGCGAGCTCGGCCAGCCTCCTCTTCTCGGAACCGCGCAGGCGAGGGAGGAGGTGCTCGTTCTCGGCGACGAGCTTGCGGGCGGCGG
>RAON01000311.1:0-18991 GCA_009805295.1 Neurospora sp. FGSC 6877 | reverse complement strand
GGCCGTGCAGCGTGACGGCCGCGCAACCCGGGGCACCGGAGACAGCGCGGATGTCTGGGGCACCGAGCGCGAGGCGCTCGACTAACTTTTGGGCCGTCAGGTGGTTGTCGCGGACACCCATGCGGATCTTGGCGGTCACGGGCACCTCGCCGGAGACGGTGTTCATGCCGCGGATCATGCGCTCGAGCTTGGACGGGGCGTCGAGGAGGGCGGAGCCGGCGCCGGACTTGTAGACCATGTCGATGGGGCAGCCGCAGTTGAGGTCGATGACGCGGAGGTGGGGGAGGTAGCGGGCGAGGGTCTCGGCGGACTTGATGGCGATCCAGGGGGCGTGGGCGGTGATTTGGACGCCGAACTTGAGATCTTTGGAGTTGTCGTAGGCTGGGTCGACGATGCCGGTCGGGGTGTAGCGCGGAGGAGTGATTTCACTCTCGTGGGCGCGCATCAAGGTCCAGTCGGCCTTTTGACCTTGGAGGAGAGGGAGGCCCAGGGCCATTTCGGAGTAGGTGATTTCGGCGCCCAGCTCGACACAGAGACGGCGGAAAGGCAGGTTTCCTTGGGTGGTCAAGGGGGCAAGCACGGGGGTCTCGCGCCCGAAGTAGATCCTTCGCTTTTCTGAGGGCTTAAGGGGGGGCTCGACGTATTGAGCCGCATAGTCCTTGGCCACGTCGTTGTCGTCTTTCTGTTTGTGGTAGTGAATGCGGGCAAGCTCGGAGTCCTTGGCCATCCATTTCAGGTATTGGTCGGACTTTTCGTGCTGAATCTTTTTCCGCGATAGGGCGAGCTTAACAGCCGGGGCGACAACGTTGTACACACCGGCCCTGGCATCCATCGACTCCTCCTCAGGCGATACTGAAGGGGTGGTCTCGGGCTTTATCTTGGTAGGGTCCTCTGTGAGAACCAACTCCTTCCGGCCATCCTCGTGCTCAACCTCCTTCATGTGACTTTCGACGAAAAGACAGCGCCAACCGGATGAACACTTGCCATGGGTCTCCCAGACCGGGCACTTGCCTCCAAAGACTTTAAGGTCAGGGCGGCGGCCCTCCTTCAGGTACTTGCGGATGTCGTGAAGAGCGTTGCAGCGTTCGCCGTGCTTGCAGTGCCGGGGAGATAACTCGGGGGTCCACGCAACGGAATTGCACAGGCGCTGAGCATCGGCAAAAATACCGAACTCACGCTCCTTGTTCTGACCCTTTGGCTTCTTCTTCTTTCCTTCCTTTCCGGTAGCTGCCTCAGCCTCAGGAGCAGTCCTTCCCTCGGCAGCATCATCATCAACTACCTCGGCAGTTTTGGCGACCTGGCTTGGGGGCACAACGAGATACCTAGGACATGTAAGCTCGTATGAAAAAAATGAGATGATGAATAGGAGATAGAGGTAGCCACTTACTCTTTCTTGATGGGAGCAATGCCCCTTCGCTTATCCCTATCATCTTGCCGTTGTTCCTTTGGCTTCTCATCTTCAGTTTGAGGTTGAGCTTGAGGCTGAGGCTGAGGCTGAGGTTGCGAGGGCTCTTCTTGAACTTGGGGGACGGGGGCATCGTCCAGCTTAACGCGCTTAGTCGCTGGCTCGGCGCCTTGAACCGCAACAGCGCCGTTGGGCTCCTCGATGGGGCGCTTTGCCGTTTCTCGGGACTCCATTTTGCGATTGAGAATGGAAGTGTACCCGAATGAGTCTGACCCCAGTTCGGCGCAAGTCGTCAGGTTAAGTGCCGGGTCGGGTGAGACTAATAACTGGATTGCCGGCCGGGATGTGAAATTTGCATCTGTGTTGCACTCCCCGGGCCCGTTCTCGGGAACCGTGACAGGTACCCACTCGTGCCGCTGCAACCTGGAAATTGCCCTGATTGCATGCCCGGAGCGGCGAGCCTAGACTGGGGGCCCACAGCGGGGTTAGCGATCAATCGGTGTTTTAGTGCCGAAGATTTGGTGAGTGCAACGCCGATCTGCTTCCTCATGGGGTCGGCTCCAATCACAGCTTTCAATTTGGTTGGCTTCGGTGCCTCCTTTTTCGTGGCAGGGGCTAGAAACGGCTGTTCCTGCGAGTTCCTCGATATCTGCCTTACACTACTGCTTGTCGAATCGAGTTTGAACAACCACAGCAACCTGTTGCAATGCCGGCAACATGCTGCTAGTCTGATAGGGCTGAATGAAGCTTCCAGATCTGGACAGTCCCAATATTGGAGAGTCCACAAAGTCCCGTTCAATGTGCAACCCCACAGACCGGGCATCATCTGTGTCGCCTGTCAACAGTACACTACCGTGCTTGTGCCGACAATATTGATCAAGAGATCTCGCCCGGACTCTATCATCGGATCTCTCGATCGGCCACTCCACACTGGACACGGGGCCGCTGTGCTATCAGATGGCAACCAGCGTTGTAGTAAATAGCAAACCATGCATCCAAGGTCCGGGTCTCAGTTAGACAGTCACAAACTGGATCGAGGGTTTGCAGCATAGGATGTACAAGCAAATGAGCAATCTGGTACCCGAGGCCGCATTCAAGGAACTTCGGCATGCCTTTGGATTCGGTCCCGGATCAGAAACTCCCGTCCCGTCGGCAAGTGGGTATCGGGCAGAGCTGGAGGCCCCCCAATTCGGGCCTCCTCTACTGGAAAATGCATGGCACTGAACGAATGGCCAAATGGCATCCCGCCCGCCCACAGTGACAAGTTTATGCAAGGGCCCGCAGTGTGTGCAGTTTCAGTGTGGAGGGCTGACATCTGCGACGGGAGGCCTTGCTTCTTCCATGCCCGCCCAATTGCAGCATGGTTTAGTCCCGTCTCCAACAAACATCACAGTAACAACCGAACCACCTCCTCACTGCCCTGCTTGCCTGTCTCTTATCAACCAACCTAACATAAACCTACGGTTACAACCAAAGTCCCTTCGCTCCCGGTACCTGATCGCCAACTACGCCCCTATCTCGCTCGCCCTACAGGTATCGACGAATTCAGCTCGTGCCGCAAAGCATTGGCCAAACGTTTACCGAGACGCTACCGACACGGACAAAGGGGACACCGAACACACAACATCGGGGTTTCGTCTCCTCATCTGCCGAGAACTCGTTCAATTGATGTGCCGCGACATGCGCATATGAATCCACGATGGCTGACCAGGCCAGAACAGCAGGAGCAGGAGCAGGGCGGGACAGGCCGCCTCCGCCCATACCGCAGTCGCCATTGAACACCGCTAACGTGGTGCCTTCCCGCAAGATCGCACCCATCACAACTACTCCCATCGAGGGCAGGGGATCCGCCTTCGATGATGAGGAGCTCCATGCTCGAACCCCTCCCGTCCCCCGCTCCCAGACACACACTCCCGGCCAGCTATCGACCCGGACCCCAATCCAAGACCGTCAGCGCAGACCCTCCGAGCTATCCAAGGCCTCAGAACTGTCCATTCGCCAGCGCTCGCTTTCAACGGCTGTAAACGCAGCTTCCTCCTTGACCGTCTCCCAGCCCATCTATCCGCACGCCGTCCCTCTCCACAAAGCAGCCACGCCGACGCCTTCCTCGACGGGTTACAAGCAGCCGAATACTACCCTACCCGATAATCGAGATAGCACACATTCTTCCACGACAACTATAGGCACTGCGGCTACAAGAGAGCGCAAGGACTCGTCTGCCGGCAGCGGTAAGGAGGCATCATCCAGGCGTCCGGCCGGCATGCGGTCCACATCCGCCATCGCGAGCGGCCGCCCTGGTGCCTCCTCGGCATCGTCCTCGGCTGTTGCTCGTGCGAGCGGCACGCGCGGCGCTCGACCCGGTGCCCAAATGATACACCACGCTCCGTTCCCGCCACTCGTAGATCCCCGGACCGCCCCGGACGTGCCGCCGGCGCCGTCATCCGGCATGTACTGGAGCAAGGCGCCTGTCTCAGGAGCATCACATACGGCGCTGCGTGCGCATACCACAACGCTGATCGGGTCCAACGTCTACGTCTTTGGCGGGTGCGACTCACGGACGTGCTTCAACTCGCTGTACGTGCTGGACGCCGACGCCTTCTACTGGTCAGCTCCCCAGGTGGTGGGCGAGATCCCGGTGCCGCTGCGCGCCATGACGTGCACCGCCGTGGGCAAGAAGCTAATTATCTTTGGCGGCGGCGACGGGCCGAGTTACTACAACGACGTCTACGTGCTGGACACGGTCAACTTCCGGTGGTCTAAGCCCCTCATTCTCGGGAAGGACTTCCCCTCAAAACGGCGGGCGCACACAGCCTGTCTCTACAAGAACGGCATCTACGTATTCGGCGGCGGTGACGGTGTCCGCGCGCTCAACGACATATGGCGGCTTGACGTGAGCGACATCAACAAAATGTCGTGGAAACTAATATCAGAAGGGTCACCGGGGCCAGACGATCAGTCATCTTCATCATCAGGAGGAAACGGGGCCGGGAGCGGCGGTGGGAAGGGCTCGGAGGCACGAGTATCAGGAACGTCCACTAGCGGCGGCGATATCCGGCCTAAGGCGCGCGGCTATCACACCGCCAACATGGTGGGTTCCAAGCTGATCATCTACGGTGGCTCCGACGGCGGTGAGTGCTTCAACGACGTATGGGTCTACGACGTCGACACGCACGTGTGGAAGGCCGTCCAGATCCCCATCACGTATCGTCGGCTGTCGCACACGGCGACCATCGTCGGCTCGTACCTGTTCGTCATTGGCGGCCACGACGGAAACGAGTACTCGAACGAGGTCCTCCTCCTAAACCTGGTGACCATGTCGTGGGACAAGAGGCGGGTCTACGGCCTACCGCCCAGCGGCAGGGGATATCACGGCGCGGTGCTCTACGATAGTCGCCTGCTGGTCATTGGCGGGTTCGATGGCGCCGAGGTCTTTGGTGACGTGTGGCTCCTCGAGCTGGCTGTTCATGCTTATTACTCGCAGATCAGCCATTTCACGATTGAGGTTTAAACTTGGTGCTTGGCGGCAAAGGGGTATGGAGGGGTGTGGCTTTGTTTGTTAGCGCACTGGAGTTTTATAATGCATGAGCAAAAGCATTTGAAGGTTAGCTAGGTGCTTACAGTACTTATCTCTTCTGCTTCTGACGGGATTCTCTTATGTCAAACTGGATGCGATCTCACCTGTGTCAGAAAGGGAGGCAAGGAAGTTTATAGACAGGCCATCAGCATGGCCATCCGCCATCGACGAAAGCTATTTGTTTTCTCATTTCTTTTAGACTCCAAGAAACATATGAATGATATGCCACTACTCGACCTGATTCTCCTCTATTCTCGAATACACAGACAATACTTGAAAAGATGTCCTTTTCATGACTAGCAGGGCGGACTGTCAAGTGTAAAGCAATACATCCAGTTTTCCACAGGTACACATAGACACAGGCAAGCTTCGCATTCAATAGGAAATTCCCGATAGAACAGCTGCCATGATGTTCCATGAAAAGTTTGGCTTGTCCCACACTGTTTGGCTCACTTAACTTTGTCTATCGATATCTAACCATCTACTGTAGAACGCTGCCACTTCCGCTCTGCCGCTGAAGACGGGCTAGTCACCCGAAGAAAAGAAGACAACCCCCCTTTTTCCAGAAGCCTGGACACGACCGACACCGAAAATGATGTGAGACCCAGGAGATAGGTAGAAAGGAGTAAAAAAAGCAGGCTACCGAACTACCACCTAGACCTCCGAATTAAGAATAAGACCGAATATTTAAAATTCAATCTACTTGGCAGCGTGACGCTCCATAGACATGACTCTTCCCCAACTAAGTAAAGCAGCAAAGCAGCCTTCCTGGACACAGGGGGTATCTACTCCATCCCGCTCGCATTCTTTAGCACCTCAAATCGGTCTTTCCCGGTGATGATACCTCCAATGAATAAATCAAAGCGGATAACGGGTAAGCGCTGACGCTGCCTGAGAACCAGTGTATGAAATCCTACATCTATATTGGTCTTTCTCTCGTTCTTTCGTCCGTCTTCTCTTCGTCTCTCCTGGGGTATAAGGGGGTATATGCCGGCAAAAGCCTCTTCTTTGTGAGATTCTTCGCCTCCCTCATCTTGCTACTCTTTCCCTCAGATCCGAGACCGAAAATACAGAAATTCGCTGCCATTCCCTTTTAGCTTTTGAAAGTCTTCTTATTCCCTGACATCCCTTTTTACCACACGTACTTCCCTTTCCTCGTTTTAAGTTAAGCTCTCCCGCGCGAATATGTCTGCTCGGCGGGAAACCAACACCGACACCAACACCAAAGCCATACAAAGCCTATTAAAAACACTTGAATTTTTTTCTTCACACTCCTCTCCTCTTGTGCCGTAACAAATATCGAAAAGAACAACGCCAGGCAAAATGCTGCTTCTGAAAGGTGTAGTGTAAACCCGAGATAGAACTTTTCCGACCCCCAAAATACAACAGTAAAGTCAGACATGAAAAACAGAGATGAGAGGTGTTTTGTTAGCCGAGGCGTGACTTATATGGCGGCCGCAACAGTTGACGGTAGTTTATCGGGAATCGGAGGCAGGGCTCCGCCATGAGATCTTTCCAAGGCCTGGATACGTCTTTATCAGATGCCGTGTTGCCCCACAACATCGAACCGAAGACTTTGGGCATATTAAGCTTCTCGTGGACTGCGAGATTGGACGACGCAAAGTCGTTGTTGAACTTGGCCATGTCCAAGTGCTTATCAAATGCGCTGTCGTCCTACAACATGACATCTTCGTTGATGTTGGGCAGGTTTTGCTGGAAAGCGATGAGCGCAGCTGGGTTGGACATCATCGTCGAGATAAGGTTCTGGTGCTGGGCTCTCATTTCAGGGTCGCACATGGGCGAGTGTTGCTTGTGCTATAGTTGAAGCTGTGTTAGCATCACTGTGTATGTGACAATGGCCTAGATATCGACTTACGTATTTGAGACCGTTCAAGTTCTTGTAGCGCTTTCCACAAACGTCGCACTTGAAGGGTTTCTCCTTCTCCATACCCAGAGTACCAGGGTAAGGCGTGCTCGTTTCCGGATTGACGATCGAGAAGGTACCGTCGCCGTTCTCATGCAATTGCTGGGTCGAATGTCCATGGGTCTTGTGGTACCTGGTTCGATTGTTAGTGGGACTTGGGGAAGGAATGCAGTTGGGGAAAGCGGGAGTATAGGGTTAATTGGCGTTGGTGGCCGACCAAGGAAAATTTCTGCAAAGGGCAAACAAATCCCACTTCAAAGGAGAAACACCTCGGGGAAAAAACTTACTTCAGACCATTCTGGTTCTTGTATGCCTTCTCGCATCCAATGACGGGACAGCGGAAAGGCTTGTGTTCTTCTGTCGGCGGCATCATGAGCGCAGTCATCTGCTGCAAAAGCAGAGCGGGATCTGTACCAGGAGCAAGCTGGTTCAGATCGAGATTCATCGACGCCAGATGCTGCTGCAACTGCTGCTGCATCTGCATTTGGGCATCGAACGCTCGTTGCTGGCTCGTCATCTGAGTCGTACCGCCAGGGCTATACAGCCTCTTTGCGGGATCATCAATCGTTCCCAGAGCTCCGAAAGCCAAGTTTCCTGCCAGTCCTCCGAGCTGACCGCCGTTCAAGTTCATACCGCCGAGGTTCATCTTCATAGGCATTCCGGACATGTCATCACCGTTGTCATCTTCCTGACCAAACTGTCCCCGCTGAGGTAGGCCTCCTTGTGTTGTCAGGGTTGGTGTGTTGACTGACGAAACGGTCGGGTTGTTCTGGAAACCAAAGCTGACAGCAGCAGGAGTTGGGGGTTGAGAAGTGCGCAAAGCCTGGTGTGGAAGCCCAGAGCTGTTCAGGTGTAGTTGAGGACGCTGCTGTTGCCCAAACAATTGCCGAGTTTGCTGGATTGTCCGCTGATTATCGTCCATCTCCATAGGTCCCACGGTCTCGTCAAGCTCCATCTCTCCGACAGTATCCATATCATCGTTCATATGTGACATGGATGTCATTTTCTGCACAGCTGGGGCTACCTGTTGCTGCCGCATCATCTGTCCGATACCGCCGAGGCCCATTCCTGCGCCAGTAACACTCAAATGACGCTGACCTTGGTATCCATTCATCGCCTGGGCTCCTGGCTGAGCTCTACCCACTACAGGAGTTGGAGTGGCACGACTAGCAGTACCGCGTGCGTTCCCTTGATTGGTACCAAAGGTATTGAGGTTCTGGTTGGAGGTGTTGGGTGCTGCGGTGGCGTGGTGGTTCTCCTCGTAATGTTGAAGGAGATCATGGAGTGTCGGCCACGTCCTGTCACAGCAGGTGAAATCGCGCATGAAGTTGGCCTCGAGTTTTGGGATATACGACGAAGAATGGAACGAGGGAGACTGGTGCGTTAGATACGGTGAAGTGCCTGTCATCATCATACTAACAGCATCGAAATAGGTCAGCTTCGATGATAACAAACAACGGACAGTGCTCGGCGGCTATCCAGCTCCAGAATACAAAAGCCAAGATACCCAAGGTCTCTGCCCCCGACTCACGCAAAGGACATAAACAAGTACCCCCAAACAAATGCAGGGAATGGCGGAGACGACTTACTCTTCGCGAATAAAGCTTCCAACAGAAATGCCGCCCCAGCTCATACCGTTACCCATGAGACTCCCCGCCATGAGGCTGCCTGCTCTAAGACTGCCGGCCATGCTTTCACGACGGATGCGGTTGGCGTGGTCGCGATTAGGGTTTGCCATGGAGATGGGTTTTGCGCCAGTGCCTAGGAAAGATTCCTGTCGACTGCGGCTCAAGGCCGAGTCGAAGTGTTGACCAGCGGTCATGTCGACGTCAGGGTCGAAACCAAGGTGGGCGAGGCAGGGGCCTTGGTCCCAGTCGATATCAAGATCGTCGAGGTCGTGGGTTGGGAAAGTGATGGGATTGCGGTCAGCCGGTGAGACCGATGCAGTGGACCGACGATGGGGGACCGCAATGTCAATGGGTTTCGAGGCAGCGGGTAGCGAAAATTCGGATCGAGGAAAGACGGAATCGCGGGGGGTCGGCGGTTGGGGTGTCGGGGACGGCGACGGCGAGGATGGGTGAAGAAGGGAAAAGGGTGAATCGGTTGTTGAGTCGGAAGGCGATGGGTTCCTGGGAGCTGCAGAAACAGAGGAAGGCGATGCGCGATAACTATTATTTCCACCGGCCCCAGCGGAGGGCCCCGCAGGCTCGGGACTGTTACTGGGGCTGGTTTTGGAACCAAACCACTTCAGGGAGCAGCGCTTCATGGCTGGAGGCACTTAACAGCGACCGAATGTGGATAACAGTGCTGGCCTCGGATGTCGGGGGGGTGGTGGGCGGTAGGGTTGGCGTCGTACAGTGGGTGTACTGGGTGCGCTAGTCCGCGACCTGGTTACGGCGTAACAACAGGGGTGCGTGGATGCCGTGCCTTGTACCGTGTGATTATTATTAATGAAGAAGGATGGTAAAGTAATGCTGCAATCAGTGAATGAATGGTCGACACTGGCACGCGAGTTGTCCCGAGAAACAAACACAAACCAGAAGAGAGAACCGGGTTGAGGTGATGGAAGTAATATTAGAGGAAGCCGGAAAGTGGTCGAGTGAATGGCGATTCTTCACCCATGGAAGGTGGAGGGATCTTGGGGCTCTTTTCCCCAGCGTTGAACCTAATCCCGACCAGAACCTCGAAGGTGGTGTGGTGGGATCTGACAAGTCGAGGTCGCCCGTTGCAACGGTCGCCGTTCCGCTTGGAAGGCTGCCACGGTGACACAGCTGGATTCCAGGGGTGCGGTGCCCTGTGGGTGGCCTGGGGGTGGAGGATGTGCGTGATGCCACACAACCTCTACTAATAAGTGGCTCGTCGAGGATATGCCAAAGTTTCCAACTTCCTCTTGCTGGTTGTGATCGTCTCGTACGTCTCGGTGATTGGCGTTGACCAGTTCTGGAAGTAACCAAATCAGGACGGCTTGCGTCGCGACGTTCCTGCACTCCTACAACACCGAGTTGGGAAGTCGACGCCGAGCGGAATGTGGTGGAGGATTCGCGGTCCGAAATAGTTCGAATGATATGACCGTCGCTCTCGGGGATGGAAACAAAGCCCGGGTTTTTGTTTTTGTTTTTGCTGTTTCGTTGGATGGTTAGTTTCCTGGTAGGCAGAGGACGGCTGGGATTCCCGTAAGGGTATCGGGTTTCAGAAATGGGAGGTTTTGGGCGACGGAACAATGACTCTGATACGCATCACAAGTAGACCGCCGCACTCTTCACTTCAGCTTCCCCTCGGTCTAGGACGAAGGACAACCTACAGAAGTAGCACGACACAGAAATCTTTGCGACAACGTATTAGCTGAGAGTCCAGTTCCCGACAGAAAAGAACACAATAAACAAGAACAGTTGTACATCGGTAGGTACCGTGGTGGTTTTCGTCTGACGAGTGGCCGTAGAAGTAGTGTATGTGGTCGAAAGCAGGCAAGAGAGGAGGGGAGAGGGGGCGCTCAGCTAACCAGCTTGTTGTTACAAGACACGAGCACGTACCGTCGCTGTTTTTTAAGGTCTATGTAGCAGATGCAGGTGTTTTGATACACAGTGAATCGGTTCACGTAACCGGTTTGTAAAGGTCGTGTATCGAGGTTAAGGTACGCACAGATATCGTGTAAGGTATGGCGGAGAAGCGACCGTCCTTTAAGTTCGTTCCAGTTCAGATTATGATGGCATAGACCTTGAGTCCTTCACGGCACCTTCCAACCTAAACAACAAGCAGGCAGCAGGAGGGGGAAGGTATCTGATCGCTCCTGCCCCGAAACCACCTCTCCTTCTCCCCGAACCTAACACGGCATATGATGTGCCCTCGCACCTGCCTGTCTCCATCCTTCCTGTCCACCTCGCTCATGACGGCAAGACGGGTGCGCGCAAGACAAGCAAACGAGATGCGGTACCGGGTTGCCACCACGTCTGGGGCTGGCAACGTCAAGACGTAAGGTTACCTACTTCTTCCAGTACATAGTCACTTCGGTACAGGGAAGTATACGAATCGAGAATCCAATTGTCCTCGAAGCCCGCTTTTCTCAATGTCTGGGGGGTGCAGGCCATTACACTGTTAGCGCACCGAATCAGCGTGCATTTGGGGATTTCAGCTTGAGACACAAGACAGGGGTGAATCGGGGTCCACAGTACAGTTGGACCTTAGGGCGCTGCACAGTCCGTTGCACAGGGTGCCTCCACTGTACTTGCCGATTGTACAACAATGGCGCTTGAGAGAGTTGGTGTTGAGGGGCACCATAGTATTCCGTAAAAGCGAATGTTGATCTTGACGTCTGTCTGCTTTCCTTTTTCCATCGCCATCATCTTCCACCTCAACCCGATTCCATAATCATCCCAGAGCCGAGCAGCCTCTCCCCGAACTAGATTCCAACGGTGGCGGACAACCACGTACCGGCCCAACCATAGACAAGTGCTGCCATGGCGGTTAGCAGTTACGTGCTAAAACGTGCGCAGTCCCAACTATCAAGATCCGAACGCCTCTATCCCCGAAGTCGGTTGTCATATGGTACCCATTTCTGATGAGGAGAGTGGGCCTCGAAGACCGAGCTCCAATTAATTACCAAGGAAGCTAACAGGACGGGACGAGACCAGGCTTCATGTTGACGGGTTTGAGGCTCTTCACACAGTCAAGGTTATCTCTAGCTTTCGAGGCTACGAGACCATCCCAGGCCGCCTGCGGCTGCTGCCATCAGCTCTTCTAGCACAGCTGACGACTGCCAAATCCCCCATCAAAATAGAGATCAGACTTGCCTGTCAACCAAACACGCCAGCACGCCAGCTACCGTGTACCTGACTCAGCCCAGGGCTGGAACTCCCCTCCCGCCTACAACTACTTGGAGGTACCCTTCATCAGTTTCCCCTGAATGGTGCGTTTAAATGGGCTGTATTGCTGCCAATGGAATATGATGTGCAGGTAACGGGTCCCTTGGAAGGGAAACGTTTCCTTCGTTCGGCACCTCCGCTTCACCAAGGAACATCGTCGTCCGACACAGCGATATACCCAGGGCCGTCCCTCAACGCAAAGACCTAGAGAAGGATAATGAACCTCACGCTCCTCCTGGAGACAAAATTCTAGAAGCCGGCGACGGATCAACAATGGATACCTCTCACCCTGAAGAACTACAAGCATGGCCAGCCATCATTTCCAATTTGCATGGCAGGCGTGTGCAGCGGCAAATATGGTCGCCGATTCTTCGCAAGTCGGCGGCTCGTTTCTTTCTCCGAGCCATGAGTTTGGTACTGTTAAGCCTGCAAATAACGATTCGAGGAATAACGATATCCTCGTCATAACGATCGAAACATCGGGAACGGCTGCCAAATGTATGGGAATAACGATTAACCTCTGAATTGCGATTTCGATCAGATTTCGAGCGCGAACCGCACCAAAATCGTTTTTCCTAGGGGGTCGGGATAGGCTCCGAGACGTTCAGTAACAGGCTGTAACAGCTCGTGACCGTCAGTAACAGATTGTTTCAGCGGACAGTGGCCTTCTGATTGGCCCAGGGGCCGGTATTGGGCTGTTTTTGAGTAACAATAACCTGGGAATTACGATCAGAACACCCGTAACAGGCCTGATCATTATTTGCAGGCTTAACAGTAACCGTTTTCTCGGCGAACACTTGCCGTATCAGATCTCCTGCTCTGTTCCTGGGGTTCGGTCTACGAACGGCCTAGGCCATCCGGTCCCGACTCGCCTACCTAACTTGACACATTGTCTCGGTCCCCGAAGCACAGGAGAAACACATGCTCGTCTGTCTTTGCAACTGAACCAGATAGCACGGTGGAGTTCATGATGCTCTAGACCATGGGCGTTTCAATTGCCCCATCCGTGGGCTTTCCAACACTTCTGCTATGCCTCGCCCTCCAGGTCCTTGTCAGTGGGCCCCAGCGTAGCATCCATCCGGTGTGATGCTTGGTTGTTCTAGGGACAGTTGCGTAAGAGGGCATTATTAAATGATATGCAGATGACATTCTGAGCAGTCTGAAAGGGGATTTTTGGAACACCAAAGAAACCAGTATCATCGGTCAAACGCTCCGGCCACCTCTCCCAACAGATCGTAATGTACAAGAGGATGATGATCTCCTGGTGGGCTGGTGCGTTGCACCCTCCTTGTCACTTTGGACTAGGCTCAGAAAGTGCAGATGAGGTACGATCTATCACCACCTCCATGAAGTGATCTCATGTTGCAGATGGACAAACAATGGTTAGCAGGCATGGCTGGGTGAACAGAACAGGACGATACGTCAAGCCGACGGCCGCTTCCGATGAAGTGCCGGATCTCATCAACATTTTGGGGTTGAACAAGCGACCCGGCCGAGCGAGATCTCCAGGAATGTGGATCGGGTTATGTTCTGCTTGAGGTTTGATATCGCCATTCTGCCTACATCATCCTTCTCTAAGCATCGTCATTTCTTATTCCTCGCTCCACTGCCAGTCTACTGTGTACAACCTCAAACATTGATATGTTACTTCCCTTGTCAGGATGTTCAACTTACCCAGCAGTCATGGTCCAACCAGAAAACGCAGACAATGCCGAGATGCACGACACTTGGAGCTACTGTGGTAACTCCATATCCAAGATTTGACTTGCATGTCGTCAACACCCCACGCTGCTGTTCTTAACCAACTGCATCTCACTGAAAGTTGGCGATCATGTTCGTCGCTCATTCTGGCAGAAAACATATTACAATGCGTGGGCCATACTTATGATATCGACATTTGCTTTCAGTACGTTTGTCTGAGCCCTCATTCACTGCTCCTTCACCCGGTAGCTCTGAGCAGTCGCCTTGTGGAAAAGGTTGGCAAACCCCCTAACCAAAGGCAACCCAGACAAGGCGGCCTACGCCCAAAGCAGGTATAACATAGCTTGGCGATAACTGGCCGTTCTGCCAGGGAAGTTCGTCCCGAGGTCGTCAAGCTTATCATCCAGAGCACACAACGATCGAGATCTTTCCCAGGGCATCTCCTTTCCCAGCCTAGTCGCAAGGGCTTTTTGGGAAAGCCGGCTCGCTACGGTCAATGAAGGTCGTCGGTTGGTTTGTGAAGTCGATCCGAAGACACAAGAGCTGGAAGACGGACCGCAAAGGAACGTTGAGCACACTCAGACACTGAACTCAATAGCTTGAAGTGCGGGGCTGTGAATGTCCGAGTATGGAAACCTCAAGATTCATACTGTGCACGGCGATCGCTTCCAGCGGCGGCGGCGGCTGAGAAGCAGACACTGTGTGAGATGCATGGCGACTTCGAACGGTGCTTTCTGCCTGCCGAGACATGACATTGCAACATCGACACATGGTTCTTGTGTCTTGTCTCGCGCATCCACTTAAAACTTTTTTTCTTACCAAGATAGGAATTCGACAGCGTCGAAGCAAAGCAACTGCCAAGTCCCTCTCCAGCATCAACCCATATAAGATTGTTGTAAGTTCAAAGGTCTAATCGTCCGTTGGATACCAGTGTCGTGGACGTGGTGGGAGCTTCCATTCATCCCATTGTTGGCGTTGTTTGTCGCGGAGATCGTTCCCGAGGGAACGAGGTGTGGTATGGTAATTGGCATGAAACAGAAGCGTACATTACCATTGGTGGCCCCCCACCCAACCGAGCCCTGGCGGGCAGTGAGACTGAGGTGTGGCCTGAGCGTCAACCTCTCCTCTGCCCCTCTTCCTCATCTTCTAGAACACTTCGAAGTTCCATCCGTCTGAAATTCAGATTGGAGAATGGAGATGTGTGCCCAGGTGGGTGTTCACCCCTCTTTTCACTCACTCGCACTGGACAACCAACTGGACAAGCTCCTGAAACTCAACTCAGGCCGCCGCGTCGCATCTCTCTGTTTCCATTCGATGTGACCATCTTCTTCTGCGGGTTCATCGGTTTCGGTTCGCGCTCTCTGGTGGTGTCGTCCGAGACACCCGACGCCCCAGATTCAGAACACCCAAGACGGTAACGGTACGCTCTCACGGCGGGAATACCCAACATTTCGGCGCTGTGATGTGGCATGTACATACCGTAATACCGTGAGCGCACCACCAAGGATCGATTACCTCTAGGTAGTGTACTTGTGATATCCATCTCGTGTCAAGAATCCCAACGTCTTGACACAGAACAAGAGGGAGCACAAAATGGACTCCAGACAGACGAATACATGCATGAACTTTACTCTGGCTCTGGCTAGTGTAGCTACAGGCATTTTGCATGTGCAGACCTCGCTGCCGGTCCTATATGTAACATGGCACACCTGCACATGGTACACCTCCAGCGTTACCTTCACAAGGTGGAACCTAGGAGACAAGTGGATGGAGGACGCACGCACGCGACTCATTGAACCGCATTCCTCCTCCAGGCTCTATAGTAGACTCTAGCATGCCGCAGAAACTCCTCACAAGCACCTTGTCCCTCACAATGGGCCAGCGGCTACAGCGGTATAAGCGGCTTTCACCGAACTGGCCACCGCTGCTACAAGGTAAACACTGTTCCCAGTTCGCTGCGCCTTCGAACATACTTTGGGATTTGCTCCACTGCTCTTTGTCTGGTCTGGTCGTGGTTAAAACACCGCATGGTCATGGAGGATAGGGGAAGGGGTTCGAAGCCTGATGGCGAGTGACCGAGCGAACGGGAATATGCGAGAGGGGAAGGAACCAAAGACAGAAACAAGAAGGGTGGTGAGTGGTGACCGCAGTGGAGGAGGATGATGTCCAGATTTCTTTCTCTTTGTTGTGGCATTGTCGGCCTCTGGTGGGTAGGGTTGCCTTTTTACACAGGACTACATAGGTGCAGGGCCTCGAACCCTATCTTGAACCTACACAGTATATTCTGAGGGTTGTCGTATTGATTTTACCAACTGTTTTCTGGCGGCTTTTACAACCCTGCAGTTCTTTTGCTAATGAGTGTTCAGTGACCATATCGGTAATGCTGTCTTCGGTCTTTCTGAGATATGAGAAATGGAAAGCCAACTCTCAGTAAGAATAACACAGGAAGGCAAGCAGCAACGAAATATCCAAGTGCATGATGCACCTGTCAACCTGGAGCGTTCCTACAGTAGATGTCGAGTCTATGTGCAGGAGTACGTAGGGCAGGCGAGGCAGGTTACACAGGGGCAGTCTCGCAGTCGGAAAGCGTACCTTGCTTCTTGTACACATATCGCCATCCGAACTTTGGAATGGTTTCATTTGTCTTAAACATATTTACAACACGGCACAGTTACACCACACGAACCGTGAAACCCATGGCTTACTCGACATTTCACACACACACGCAACCTTCGCCCAATGAGTCTCCGCGTAGAACGAATGACTTACCCGACGAAGGATAGGAAGCGAGCAGTTCAATATATTTCCAGCAGATCGTCAACACAAGATCAACCTGCACGAATGTGCCCTGACCTACTGCCGGTCGGGGCTGATACCCAAGTTAAAAGGAGCCCGCCCGGTCGCCGGCGGAACGGTTTCACAACACCGCCGGTATATGGTGCACGCATAACGGTATAATACGGCCCTGTTTAAGGAATTCGGCGACGAGGATCCCCTCCGCTGGACGGAGGAGCCGCCAATCAGCCAGATCGCCGAAGACATCTTGCGGGCCGGGAATGTTTATGCGCCGTCCGGAATTTACGAGGTGGATTATAGCGTGTCGGCCCAGTCATCCAGCTCCGCGTCAGGATCATCCCGTTCGGCGAGACGGCGACACCTGTGGATGTTACAAGGCTGGGCTGGGGGCAGTAAGGAACCGTAACAAGACAGCGGGAATGTGTGTGTATAAGACTCTTTGAATAGGACCATGTCCAGGAGTTTCTTCTGGCTTCTCAGATTTGTAAGACGAAGACGAAGATGCGGCATATGTGGTTTTACCAACGAAATGGACAAAAGGAGAAACAAAGGTCAACAGCGAAATTCGGCTTTGGCAAATTGTTCGTGATGGTTGCAGTCGGCTTTAACCCGGGGACTGTCTGTCTGTCATGGGCGGGGATACTCACATCTGGCAGCGGCCCGTCAAGTCTTTCAGCTGCCATTGATTTACATCGCTTGGCACTGGAACGAAGTGTTCAGGGTCCTCTTTGGCTGGTTGGTGCGGACCGTGCGGCGGTGCCCGGCTGCCCGCTGTTACATTGTTCGCGGGAAAGTCTCGGGGGTTTTCCATTCCATAGGGCAGCGGCGGCTACATACGCAGCGGCTTTTTGAGTAGTGTACCATGTCCCGTTCGGTATTTCCATTACATCATTGGTCCGCTTCGTTCGCTGCGCGCTCACTCTAGCACGCGCCGGGTCGCCCTCATCCGCTATGGCGTGAGGTTGAGAGCACTCGGTAGCGAAATGTTCCGAGAGGGAAATATCGGAAGATGGAGAGAGAGTTAGTAAGCACTGAAACGGAGATCTCCATGGAGCAGCGTGAGTTGAATATTCGCATTATATATAACAGATGATGTTTCATCAGGAGCGGTATATAAGCGTCATTGACATTTGCAGTTTTGTTCATCAATTGCTGCGAACGGCTTTTGCGGCTTTTCAGTTGTCTTCCAAATTTCCAAGCTTTCCGTTGTCAGCTTGTTGGTGGTGCGTCATTCGCTCCCAAGTCAAAGCGGCCCCACATTATTTTACTCCTACCGCACGCACCCGCTTCCGTGCACGCTATCGACATCATCCCATCCGATCCTCGCTACGAGTTTTGTTCCTACGTTAGCTTCCTCACGCCACCGTCCCCAATCTTTTGACTGGAAACTCAGTTTCAGACGAACAACCACGACGTCGCTCCTCTAACAGCAACGGCATACTTGCCTCCGCACGCAATTCCTAACCCCCGCACTTCCACCTTCTTCCTCCTCCTCGCAACGACGACGAAGACGACAATACAACCACCACCACCACCAAAGGTAACCCGACACCAACAGCAACCATGAAGATCATCAGCAAGGAAGAGGAGCAGGCCCACTACGCCGAGGTCGTCAAGGGCGGTTTGATCGGTGGCATCAGCGGTCTGGCCCTCGGTCTCGGCGGTGTCATGTTCGGCATGAAGCGATACCAGCTGATCCGCCAGCTCTCGCTCCCCTTCCGCGCCTTCCTGGTTACCTCGGCGGGCACCTTCGGCGCCATCATCGTGGCCGAGCGCTACAGCGTCAACTTCCAGCGCGCCAAGGACCCCATGATGAACTACATCGAGGCCGGCAGGAAGAAGCACGAGCAGGAGCGCCTGGCCACGGAGACCTCGACCCAGCGCTTCATGGAATGGGGCCGCGAGAACCGCTACAGCATCGTTTTTGCGTCCTGGATCGCCGCCATGGGCGCCGCCATGGCCATTGTCAACCGCAACAAGTACCTCAGCGCCAGCCAGAAGCTCGTCCAGGCCCGTGTGTACGCCCAGGGCCTGACGCTCGCCGTCCTCATCGCCACGGCCGCCTTCGAGACCGCCGACGCCAAGAGCGGCAAGGGCAGGTGGGAGACCGTCATGGTCGTTGACCCCAACGATCCTAGCCAGCAGCACTTGATCGAGAAGAAGGTCAAGAAGGAGGATTACGAGGGTCAGAACCTCTGGCAGGGTATGTTCTTTTTTCTGCCCCAAGGGCTTGTTTTGAGCTTACATTGATCCGCTAACTAACTTGTGCTTCAGATATGGTTGCTGCCGAGGAGAAGAGACTCGCCCATAAGAAGGCCATGGAGGAGCAGCAGCAGCAGGAGGCCAACAAGGCTTCCGCTTCCGCTTAAGCGCGCTGCGCCAGCAGTCAAATTGCCATGACAAAGAGAGCGATAGTTCCCTCTATATATCTCACTCGAGATCTATCTTGTCCACCTTCTTCTCTCCATACCGGCCATATTGCCTATGGTAGGGTGGGGGAGCGAAGGTGAAGACGAAAACAAAATTAGAAATCCAGAAATCAAGCGACGGAGGAAAAAAAGAAAGCCGTGTGGATGTTGGCAAACGTCGTTTGTTATCACCACGGCTATTGGAACTCACCGGCGCGCACTACCTACGCTACCTAACCTAACATACCTTACCTTCTACTACCTCACACATCAACATCTCTACTCTACTCTACCTACTCAAATTTTGCATTAGCACCGGTGTTT
>RAON01000310.1:0-19258 GCA_009805295.1 Neurospora sp. FGSC 6877 | reverse complement strand
AGCCCTAGCAACAACATCAACAGCAGTAACAACAACAAACCCCAACACCCTCTCCACCGTCGCCGCCGCCGCCGCCGCCGCCTCCGCCTCCTCAGCAGCCTCCAACCCCCGCCCCCGCGACGCCCGCACAATCGAGCTCCTCCTAACCGCCCAAGGCGTAACGGCCTTCGAGCAGCGCGTCCCGCTTTTGCTCCTTGACTTCGCCTACCGCCACACCTCCGCCGTGCTCTCGGACGCTTTACACCTCTCCGCGGACCCGTACACCTCACACGCGGGCGCCCGGCCCTCCGCCTCTTCTGGCGCGGCCCCCGTCAACGTGGGCGACGCGACGATTACGAGTAACGCGGTGCAGCTGGCGATTGCCAGCCGGCTGAACTTCCAGTTCCGTGGCGGAAGCGGGGGCGGGAGCGGTGGTGGTGTCAGCAAAGAGTGGATGATGGAGATGGCGAGGGAGAAGAATAAGGTGGCGCTGCCGAAGGTTAGTGTGAATGAGTGGGGGGTTAGGTTGCCGAGCGAGAGGTTTGTGTTGAATGGGGTTAGCTGGGGATTGAAGGGGGATGGGTGGATTGCGGGCGGGGATGAGACGAGTGGGGATGAGGAAGAGGATAGTGATGAGGATATGGACGATGCGATGGGCATCAACAAGAAGGGAGAGAATGGTGATGCTATGGAGGGGATAGAGAGGGAGGATATTGGTGGGGATGGGGTGGAGGGAGGCACGGTGGATGATTTGTTTGGGGATGATGAGGGTGATAATGAGGAGATGGAGGATGTGGATATGTTCACTTGAAGGGGCTGCATTCTCTTTCCAGTTGGCTTCGCGGACATCTGTTCCTGTTTCAGGGCCACTGATGGTTCAATCGTCAGGGGAACAATTTTACTTCTTTCTGGCGGTTCACTGTAGTTTCACCAGGTTTCTTTTCACGGTGTCGTGGCGTTTAGGAGTAGGGAACCGAAAAGGTGATAGCATCCAAAGAGTGAGCTCAACTTTACAGCAAGCAGCTAATGAAGTTTTATATATCACTACACTTGCCTTGCTAAGGCCAAAGGCAGAACGGCAATAGAATTTCCGACACCATTTTCGACGCCACTTCATACAATGTTTCATCGTAAGAGCATTCCACGTCGTATAAACATCTACGCCGGAAGGGTCAGAAGGCGGTTTCAAGCCCTGACGAGTACTCAAGAGTATGTTGAAGATAAACGGAGCAGGCAAACAAGATATAAAAATAGACATGTCTAGGAAAAGTGATGAACTAAACTGGTACCGTAAATGTCAAGTACATTGAATTTCCCTCCCAATTGCGCCGCGCTATGCAATGTGAGGAAATCGCCCAAAGGATCACCTCTCTTCTTCCATCCTCATCCTCCATTTCTTCCCAGGTGTAGCGAAAAAAGGGACTGGGCTCCCAATCCTCCTCCTCCTCCTCCTCCTCCTCCTCCTCCTCCTCCTCCTCCTCCTCCTCCTCCTCCTCCTCTGCCTTTCCTCGGGTGTGTGTGTATATCTATCGCTATTCAAAGTCTCCAATAGCATTTCCCCTCCCCATAGTAACGATATTTGATCACATACCCTCCCCTCGTTGTACATGCTTCTTCTAGCTCACCTCCTTCTCAACAGTAAGATCCTTAAGCCCGGTAATAATTTCAGCATCCGCATCTGGCTCAATCACCTTGGGCGAAGCCGACGAGCTTGAGCCGTCCTTGGACTTCTGCTCACCTGGCACTTGCAAATGAGCTTCGCTTGGCTCCCTCTTCTTCTCCTGCTCCTTCATCGCCTGTTCAAGATCGGCAGCGGCACGTCTGAGCCCTTCCTCTTCCTCGGCGCCGAGCCCTCCGTCTTCTTCTTCCTCGTTATCTACCTCTTCTTCTTCCTCAACTATTTCTTCTCCCTCAGTTTCCTCTTCCTCAGCAATTTCGCCATCCGCATCTGCATCCACATACACGCTTTCCACCATAACCGAATCGACCATATGCTCGTGCGGACCTTCCTCATCATATTCTTCCTCCTCTTCCACACCATCCTCTCCATCATACTCTCCATCATAATCCCCATCCTCACTCGCCACACTTCCTTCCTCGTAATCATCCACCGAGTCCCTCGAGATGTAGCTGTCTACAAGACCGTCGCCAACCTCCTCCTCGTCATCATCATCGTACTCACTTTCGTGATCATCGACGACAGCCGGAGCAGATGTCTTTCGGCCACCACTGCCCTCGTCCTCGGTGTCACTGGCCGAAAACTCGTCAAGATCCAGAGGCTGGTCTCGCCAGTACTTGAAATCCGTGTAATCCTCGCCACCGCCCTTGATGAGCGTGGTGACGGGTGGGAAGTAATGGTCGACGACCTCGGTCATGTTGACGTAGCTGAGCTTGAGTTTGTTGAGACTCAGCAGATCGAGCGACACCTCTGCGTTGGAGTTGATGGTGAAGATGCGGTTGCGAGGCACGTCGACGGTGCGGTACGAGATTTGGTCCGTGAAACGGTTGCCGAACCCGGCGTAGAACGGTGTGCGATCGGGCCCGTAGAGATTGCGGATGTCGCGAAGCGTGGACATCTTGAAGATATGGGGTTTGCGGAGGTAGATCTCGCGACGGAGAGCCGCCATGGTTCGGTCGGGTGAGAGAATGGTAGGTCCGCGTGGGAGACGGTACCCGTCTTGTACGATACCTGCCAGGTATGTTCGTGTCGTGTCGGCCTGGCCGACGGATCGACTCGTCAGATACATGATGTTGTACCCGTTGGCTACAATATCAGTATACAGCTTGGCTACGCCAGCATGCGTCCAGTCGCGCCCGATCATGTTCAGCACATGGCCAAGCGCATCGGACTTTGTGATGGTTCCATCAATATCCGAGATGACCACGGGCACCTCGTGCTTCCATAAGAACATGTAAGCCTGGCAGGTAGCCTTGTTAACGGTGAAGCTCATCGAGTTCTCGCCGGGCTTCAGATTCAAGGCCTTCAACTGGTCGCTAGTCAACCGCAAGGTCTTTGCGTAGTTTCTGTTGGGGTCACCCGCTGCCGAAGTGCCGGGAGAGCTTGGGGGTGTCTGCAGGGTCATCTGGCCGACATCAGAGTCAGCTCTCCTGTGGATCGGTAGAGTCGTGGCGGCTGAGGTGTCGCTAGCATCGCTCTGATACCCGGGGTCGGAAGCAGCATCGATGTTGCCCATATGAGATGCAGAGCGTAGGGGATCCATCGTCCTCTTCATGGCGGCCTCTTTCGCCTCGATGCTGCTGTAGATCCAAAGGTTTCCATGCTCGTCAACGCCAAAAAGTGCGCCGATGTCGTAGTTGCCATCAAGTTCCTCCGTGAGAATCTTGCGCGCAAGGATCTCGGCCCGGAAGGCGTCTTCCTCATTGTTCTTGAACGCAGTCATATCTAACATGAGATCTCCGGTCTCGCTGATGTGGTTAGGGATATTGGCGGCGGCGAGCTCTCGGGAGAGGTTCATTGCCCTTTGAAGAGCTTCGGGTGCTGAAAGCGGCGGCGGGCTGCGGGATCTTTCGGTGTGGCTATCGCCTTCTTCGGAACCTTCGTGGGTGCTGCCATCGCTTGGCATTCTTCGCGCTGATTGCCGAAGAAGGCCATCGCTATGTGGGCGAAACGGAGACCATTCACCCTTGATAGGGTCTGGTGATACGGAGCGAGGTGTGAGCAATCCTAATAACAACCATGCTTGTCAGTACATGTCGATCATGGCGGCGTGGAAGATGGACCGAACGCTTACCGTCTCGTGCTAGCAGAGCAGTGGGAAGAGGCCTGTGGTTGAAGCTCGACGAACGGGTTTTGCCTTCTACGGAGTTCAGATCGAGTGATTCGGGTTCTTGTAGAGGCCCTGACTGGTCGGCATTGAGCGGAGGACTGGAGGCGGGCGACACGATGGGCGACGTCTGCATGCTCTGGGGGATGGTGTCTGTGGTTTCGAAGACGAAGAAGGCCTCGCCTCCCTCGCCCAGCTTCATGGCATAGTCCTGCTTGACGCCATTGACCCTGAATTCGACCTTCTTTTCGGATGGGCGCAACAGCGAGAACTTGCCAAAACGCACGTGAAAGGGAGAGCATGCAAGGGTTCCATCTTCCTGCTCAACTACTATCACGTCGATGGCACCGCTGAGGGTCGCAGGGTTGATGGAGTTCCACGCGGTAGAGACAGAGTCGCCGAGACTCCTGACGTACTGCATGGTAGGCAATCGCAACTCGTTCTGTCGTCGAAGGATGTCTCCCTCTTGATGGTCAAAGGGGAGAGGAGGGGGTATTTGTTGGTATGTCGGTAGTCGGTATATTGGGGGGCAGTCAAATGTCAAGGCTACATGCGGTCTGGACTGTTATGTAATGTCGACCGCAATCTCGATTCTCGACTTCCAGTAAGGCGACCGGTAGGCGACCGGTAGGGGTTCTCTAGTGTGTTGGGCGAGGTCGGGAAGGCCGGATCAACGCCCGATGTGCGTAGGGGAGATATTAGGCTCTGACCACCCGGCCTCAATTGCCCTGTCGTCTCGAATGGATGGTTACTCAACGTGGTGGGCGTGAGTGGTTTCGACTCGTTCAATTCCCGTCTCGTGGTACGAGTATGCGAGGAGAAAAGGATTGAGGAATGCGCCGTGTTGGGGGACTGCCCAAGGAATGCGGATCTGTGATGACGAAGGTCTGCCGCGGTTCAAGCAGTGAAAGACAAGGGAGGTAGCAATCCAAGTGGGATGCTGGGTGCTTGGGGTGCTTGGGGAGTGGGTATCTCCAAAACGCCTGTGGTGGCTGCAGTGTGGGATTATACGCAGTACGGTAAAGCGCCGTATGAAAAAGTCCTAAAGGGGCATTTAAGATGCCTTTTTTGCGTCGATTTTCTTTCTTCTGAATCATATGCTTCGAAATGAACCAAAACCTGCATGACAAAAAGCTCGTGTTGTAAAACTCTTTTTTGTATGGCAAACGGATCGCGATCCAACGAGTAGAAGGGAAGGAACTAAACCGGCAACAATATTACCTCTACACTTTCTTCGTTGTACATACCCATACCTCGACATACCTGGTGAGGCGGAAAGAGAAAGGGATCACCCCCAACGCCCAACCTTCCAGAATCACGAGGACGGTTTCCTTCTCTCAACAATCCAATCCCGTCCTGATGAGTTCGGCCACTTGTCAGGGCGGCAGACAGGCACAAAACCGCACTTGCACCGGCTGTTCCCCATCATCAACGCCTGCAACCCACATCAACCCACGCGCACTTTACCGACTTGGTGCAAGTCTCTAGCGATCCCCTGTAAGACCGCAACATCATTTACCAGCCAGGTACCTCGGCGGTCTGCAGCGACTAACACGGCCGGCCAATCCAACCGCACAAATTCGTGTTATTAGCGGACAAGGCTGGTCACGGGGATGTTTATTATGCTGGACTACCAGGTACCCTTCAAGTTCCCCTGATGTCCTGCTGACTGACACTGACACCGCGAGTCTGGAAATGGAACTTTTTGTGTTCTCAACTTGCCAGTCTCTCCTGACTGATGTCATACATAGCTATCCAAAGAGCCGTCAACAAGCGGTTGTCGATGTGCAAAAAGCAGTCGCTCGATGAGTGTCCAATTTTGTTCCCAGTATTCCAGCCGTCTACTCTGAAGATAGGTATCTTTCGGTTGAGATGTGAACGTCAACTCCCGGAATGCCCCCCGTGTATCCCGGGGTTTCTACCGGCTTACACCCGGTGACACCAAACTGTACACAAGGGGCGAGGCAAGATCACATACACTATCTACAAAAGTGCGAAGCTTTTGGGGGAAGCCACGGCTCATCCAGCGCCTATTTTGTGCTTCGTCCCGCATACAGTACAAAGCAGAGCCTTACCCCAGCTGCCTGGAAGACATGTAGTACCGAATGGGGTTATGGATGGCAATCCTAGCCTGAATGCGTTGCCTGGTGCCGAGGATTAGCATGTCAGCAGTCCTTGGGGCGGGTGGTGATATTTGTTGGGAATTCTGGAGGCGTAACGGATTGTTTTGATGAGTTGAGCCCTACCCCCAAGCAAAAATGGTTGGTGATGCTTTATTTTTGCCTTCCAGCTAGAGGCAGGCTACCACATATATAAAGTGAGTAGTGTAGTGAGAGGCGCCGAATAACCTTCCACGGTCAGATCATCTTCTCAATGGGATTCAGTTAAGATGGTAGGTTGATCCCAAGATTCGTCAGAGGCAACGACATTGTGTTTCAGTCTTGTGCAAGTCGCCGCCCGGCTTAGTGACGGGAACGGTAGAATATCTCAGAATAGGTAACGGAAAGAGTGAACTGTCAGCAGACTCTCTTGACCTTCGAAAGCACGAGGATGTTATATGTCAAGATCATACAAGCATTCCACTCGAGCTACCATTTAGTATCAAAACTGGAGGAGCCAACGTATCTGTGTATCAGAGGCCAAGACATTTCAAAACCGGTCGCATAATAAGCAGTTCTCGCTCAGGACGAGAGCTACCCTCTTTCATCCATATGGGATTCTCTGGGATATCACCCGAGCCTTTGCAAACACTGAACAAAGACCCCTTCCATTATCCTGGTTTCACTTCATGATCCAAACCCGATTGTTTGCAACTAACACAAAGTGGATGACAGAACGGCAAGGCGGTGTTCCCTCGTGGCATACAAGATGTATCTTGTCCACCATCTATACCGAAAAGAGGATTGCCGTGCACATCATATCCTGTGAGCATTCGGGTGAGTCCTTCTCTCCCGCTTCCACTGACCAGTCCTTCTTCAAGCGAGCATTATCGACTGGGCAAACTGGGGAACAATAGCGGGGAGGATGAGCAGGCGGCAGGCGGGGTTGGGATGGGCGCATCATCGCGAACTTCCATTCCATCATGGCTTCCTGGTGCGGGGATTCTGGAGGTCGGGGGAGCATCAAACCGTGAAGGACCAGGAGTTAGGAGGCAAGTAGAAATGCTGGCGATGGTCTGGAGTTGGTCTGATCTTTTGAGATGAAGTCAAGTGCACCGCATGGCCTGATGTCCACGATGTTTCAGCATGTACCAGTCATGGAATCTAAGTGCTGCTCTGTTAAGGATTCCCCCAGATATTAGTGTATTACACTAACAGACATACATCCACTTCCCCAGAGACAATGCAGGGTACGAGGGTGTTACGTCGGGATGTGGATGCCCACTGCGAAAGAAAATCCTTTTGCAGGGAAAGCACAGCGGGACAGCTTGCTCTGCTGCTGCTGCTGCCACCGTCCGCCCGCCGAGCGCTGTGAGGTGGCTCATGGATGCCCGCTCACGCCGCTGTGACTTATCGCTTGTCAAACTTTCCGAGATGTCTCTGCACCCACCTCCACCTTTCTTCAGTTTGGTTTCCACTCTGTATGCAACGTCCCAGGCTCCATCAAGAGTCTTAACAACTCGCAACCACCTGGCCGAGAGTGCCATAACATTGATTTTCCCGCCGCTGTCGTGGGCCTCCATCTCCAGCTTGGACACATTCCACTTCACTTCTTCTTTTGCACGCTAGGTACTCCCGGCCATACCTCTACGCAGTCGACGGATGATAGGAGGGAGTTTGTGGAAGTCTTCTCAGTACACATTCTTATTTTCTCTTTTTGTACAGATACACGAGTATCTTCTTGCCTATCCTTAAACCCCCTTTTTGGTATTATTTTTCTTTTCCTTGGCCGGAATTGGGTCTGTCGCCCGTCGCAAAACCACGACAACCGAATATCCTCTATTCCCTCCACCACGATCCGAACTTCTGCTGTCGCCGACATCGTCGCGCCCCTGCGCTTCGCATCTTCGCTCGAGACCTTGGGACCTACCTACCTCGGCCTGACTCTTCGGAATATCGACATCAAGCTGGCCTGTTCGCACTTATCGTAGCGCTATGTTATGGACCTCATGGCCATCGCTGGTGACCACGGTTCTCATCTCCTCGGCCGTCATTGCTTGGTGGTTCACGGAGTCTAAGAACACGGCTCTCAACTTGGTGGCAGCCGGTAGTCTCTTTGCGTCTTGCTGGGCCGTTGCTCCGGACCGTGTTCGCGTGCTTGCGGCGTCTTTATACGCTTCTGCGCTCAACACCATCACGACGGCACGCATCGATCTTTGGGCTTTCAGGCATGCCAGCATGTTGCTGACGGGTGGAGCTGTCTTCTGGTAAGTTGGACCCGCACTTGTCATCCCATCACGACGTCGTCTCGTTCGATTCGGTTCAGGCCGTGAGCTAACTGCGTGCGCATGCGCTTATAGGTTGGTGCAGCGGGCATGGCAGACGCTATGGAAACCAGTTCCCGAACTGATAAGCATCCTCGGCGTGGATGTGCCAGATCCTCCAGAGGTTTCGCTCGCCGGTATTAAACCTAACTCGGCGACAGTCAACTGGACGCGCGCACCGCCCAATCGCTCTGTCCAGAAGTTTCTCATTCAAGTCAACGGGGTAGTTGGTGAGTAGGCGCCTGGAACAACCTTCCTTTGGAACTCGGTGGCAACCAGTTCGCCACGCAAAAGGCAAAACCCTAACATAATTTTACAGTTGGGGATGTTCCGGCAAACCAAGATCCAGCAATAGTCGTTAGTGGCCTTAAGCCAGATCACTTTTATAACGTCCGCGTCATTGCCGTTGGATCCAACAACTTCCAGGCCGGCAGTCGGGTTGTACGCTTACGTACCTTCGCTCAAGACGGACGACCCCAGCTCGGTAATGCTCGGTTGCCCTCCAGCTTTACGATCGAAGAACCCAACCGCACGAAACAATCCGAACCGTTGGACGAGAATGCATCTTCACGACCTCCCATTCCTGCATTGGAGACCGCAACAGCTCTGGAAGGTGGTGCTCCCTCGACCCGGGATGGAATTTCTGCTGCTGCCGCGGGGCCTCGCCGCAATACAGTTACCAGACGTCACTCGCCCTCGACAACCAGCCTTGATCAGCCTCTGGCACGGGAAGAAGCTGCGGAGGATCCTTCACAGACGCTGCCAGAGTTGACACAACGGTTCGAGAGCATAAGGAAAGAGACAGAAGAGGTGACACAGCTGATCACCAAGGAGGAAGATGACATCAAACGCCTGTTGAACGAGTTAGAGGCTGAAAAGCAGGAGAAGAGAAGAGAGCAGAAAAAAAAGGAGGAGCATACTGAAAAGCTGAGGAGAGATGTCAACCTTACTGACCGGGTGATGCGTAATGCCCTCTCCCGGAAGGCTCACAAGGAAAAGGCTTACAAAGAGAAGCAAAGCGAACGCTCCAAGTTTCACGACGATATTGCCAAGTGGGAAGAGGACATTGAGGATATGCGCAAGGGGAGGGAGGGGTTCGAGCAGGAGACCAAACAGCTACAGGAAAGTCACGATCAAGAGGTGGAGCAACTGCGTGACGCCAACACCGACCTTCAGGCGGCCTGCGTCGGTTTGGAAGCGGAGTTGAAAGAGCTCAGGGAGCAAGTTCGGGCTCTAGAAGAAGCTCGCAAGAAGCTTCCCGGTGGCGAGGAAGATGCGGAGTGGCGTGAGAAAGAAGCTGAGCTCAGGAGAAACTGGCATCGGCGCCATAGAGAACTCCAGGAGACTATGAACTTCGAGAACAGGACTACTCGGCGACTTGACGATCATCTTCGCTCCCTGACGATGCAGATACAGCAAATCCCTCCCACCACTTTCGGTCTTTACAGTCAGGCAAACACTTCGGGCCTGGAATTTGAGAGCGGAGCACTTAGCCAGACCAAGAGACGAAGCAGAACGACCAGCTCACTTGCCAATGTTTCGGTACCGTCTCCATTACCAACATATTCACAGCTTGATCCGGCTATACCTGTTAATAGCGGCTATGCCAGCGCGAGATCGGCAAATGCGCCCCCGGGGTTTGCCCCAGGACCGTTTATGATGGGTCTTTCGGCGGACATGCAGTCGCGTCACGACGAAAACTCCAGAGCCACCTCTGCTCCTCTCAGTCCATCCGCTACGGCCTTGCTTCCTTCGAACATCTTGAACGACCTAGACGATGACGAGCCGAGCCCGACAGCCAGATACGCACATGATAATTTCGTTCCACAGTCGGGCAACTCTCTGGACAACGAGCCGCAATCGCCTACATCTTCAGGGGAATCTCCCAGCTTGGTGGGTAGCCCGCATGGATCGTCTCTTAACTTGGCCTTTCCTACACTTTCCGGGGATCACCCCGATTCCCGGTCGTTGAACGCAACAACCGGAATAGGGTCGCCCAATACAGCGGTGGGTTCAGAGCGCAAGATAGGCAGCCTCTTCTCTTTCCCAAGGACCAGGGCTGCAAAGGTCATAGAGACCGAGGGGCCAATGCTCGGGAGCCTCAAGAATGGGCAGAGCCAGTCTTTCCCTCGCCAGACGGACGAAAACGACGCGTTGGCCAAAAGTCGACGTATTAGCCTCTCGAGCACATGGACCGTATTCAACCGACATTCGGCTACCCCCGAACTACTTGATGGCCCACCCCCCGCTTCGCGCATGTTTTCGACACGCAGCTTCAACCCCTTTGCGAGCTCTTCAAGGCCCGCTGCTGGGATCTTTGCTGAACGTGACCCTAGTAGTCCTCGACCTGCTAGTATCGCGTCGAACGAGTTCCCACGGCCTTCGACGGAATCCGGGTCGATTTGGGGCCCACCGCTCGCTTCGGACGGAGCAGGACTTGTCAAAACCAGCCGAATCTGGCCACAAGACGCACCGTGGTCTCGGAATCCATCTCGTCGGCCGTCCCTTCATGGGTCGCCGTCTGCGCTGAAAACGACGTTAGCCTCTGCCGACGACGAGATTCTGGACGAAGGACCACTGCCCAATGTTCATGAGGTTGGTGTTATTGGCAGACCTCCGCCGCAACATGCGTCTAAGGACAAGGACAAAGCCATTGGACGTTTGAACCCCAACGCTCCGGCCTTCAGCATAGGGTCCCTGTTTAAAAAGGAGAAGGAGAAGGATGGGGCGAAGAAAGCTAAGGACAAAGGGAAAGACAAGACTGCTAAGAACAAGGAACCAGGTGCGGCATCCCCGAGCCGCGAGACTCCGATTGTCGCCTCAATAGAGATGTTGCTGGAATCTCCTACGGAGTCCCGCAAGTCTCGTGATGGGATGTTCCTGGAGCCTACGCGGACGTCGGTCTCCATGACCGAATCTCACGATTCTCTTTCCCTCGACCACTCTTTCTCAAACACCCCCTCGGAGGCACTGAGCACTGGCCTGTCAGGCAGCTTCAAGGAGGACAACGTAGTCCGCAAGCTGTTCCGTAAGGGGAGCTCGGGCAAGTTCAGCCTTGCGGGCCGTTCGGGGGGTGGCCTCTTCAAGAAGGGGCCCGGTAGTACGGCCAGTGCTTCGGACAGAGGCGTTTCGATCGGCGATCGGTCGAGCATGGATAACCTCGAAGATCACGGCGAGGACGCGCTGAGCCCAGCATTCTTGGCCCGCAGTTATGAAAGTGTCACCAGTAGTCCGAACGTTGGTCCGTCGGCCTCAGCCGGCAACGTCAAGGACAAGTCTGCAAAGGAGAATAAGGCTCCTGGCGTGAGCTGGCTCAACTTTGGCAAGAAGGGAAAGAAGGAAAGGGAGAGTGTGGAGCTGGAAAGGGAGAGGTCTCAGGTCATGAAGCCAGAGGTGTAGAAGCCAAAGGCTCAGGACGGTGATGAGACTGAGGACAAGAATGGCTGAAAGGTCGTTATTGTTCATGTGTTGTCGTCTGTGTATGCCGGGGTTGTGTCTTCCCGAACATGTTGTTGCTTGACCCGTGGAAAGATCAAGCGTATTAAAAAGGCTGTCTGTCTATACTGCTCATCGTCATTGAAGCGGAGAAAATACTCAAAAAGTCTTATCTGTATTACCAAATTGCCAAAACATACGAATCACGACGTGATTGAAGCTCTCCTGGACAAAAGTAAACAGAGAGTTTGAATTCAGTACACTACACCACACAGTTGGCCGGCGGAGTGGGCGGATTCCACTCTACGGATGGCTTGGCATCGCACCATTTGCGGGTACCTGGTGGGGTCCAGATCCCGAAGCTCAGAAAGGTACTTTGTAGTTCGTACTCCGCGGCGGGCAAGTCCTCCATCATATTGACGCCTCGTAAACAGCAGCATCACAAAGCTGCACCAGACAGAACCTTTCACCACACGATCTGCCGTCGTGTCCAATTCGAATCACAGTCTACGCTTCCAAAGGAGAGGTCATAATCGTCCCTTCAAACCCCGTCCATCCAAGCCAATTGACCCGAAAGAATTCGCTATTCAATTGGGACTCGAATCTTCTTCCTCCACCCTCGACGACGACCATCACCAACAAAACCACTACTTCCCGTCACTTAAACGATCACCATGGGCGGCGATGTTCCATCAACATTCGGAAGCGCCAGCAGCAGCAGCAGCAATGGCCAAACAGACAAGCAAGTAGAGCACTTGCCGATGCCCTCCAGGAACCCTCTGCCTCTCTCGGCGTCACAGGAGGCCCAAGTCCGAGACATCTTTTACGCCAGGGTCAGGAGGCAATGTACTGAGGAAATCAAGGGTTAGTTCTGTTCCTCGGGCTTCGTGTCTCTATCCCCATGTGATCCCTTCCGTATCTTCTATCTCCCACCCCTTTGGCGGTAGCTGATAGCTACTCCTCACCACCAAGCTCCTCAACCCTCCTACCGACCCTCCACCACTCAAAGCCCTTTCCCCTTTCCCCTCCTCCTCCTCCTCTTTAGCACCCAATAACTAAACCACCTGTCTTCACAGCCTTCGCCGAATGCGCCCTAGGCCGCACCTTCTCCGTCCCCTTCGCCTGCCGCGCGCCCCACCGGGTCATGAACAGCTGCATGAAGTTGCACGCCACGCCCGCCGAGCAGGACGCCGCGCGAGAGGAGTGGTTCGCTTTACGTATGGAGCGCGCCCGGGAGCGCGAGCGCAAAGCCAGGCGCAAGGCCGAGCAGGAGGCCTTTTTGCGCGAGTGGTGGGGTTTACCCGAGAAGGACCGCGAGGAGGCACGCAAGGAGCTCGAGAAGTTGAATCAGAAGGAGAGAGTCGGTGGGTATGTGGGGAATAATCGCCTGAGAGATGCTAATGAGGCTGCGGCGAAGAAGAGTAAGATATTGGAGCAGGCGAGGCTGGAGAGGGATGGGATTGATCGGGATTTGCATACGTGAGGGGAATAGGGGTCGGAGAGAGAGGGTGGGCAACGAGCTGAAGGCTTGAAGGGCAAGAAATGAAGAGCAGGGAACTTTTGGCGCCTCGAGTCCGCGACCTGGTAGGCCAGTGAGAAAGATAAACTCAGGCTTCATATGTCCCGGTTGGACTGGGTGCGGCAAGGCTTTAAGGCTTTGCGTCGAAATCTATTCCCAGCCAGGGTCTGGCTCTACGGCTTTCCGGCGACAACCGCTTTCTAACAATGCCACGGATACTTATTCGTGGTTGCTGTGAGATACGACTCCCTATCTGAGCTGGTGAAGAGGGAGGTGCACGTTGGATTCTACTGTACGTTTCGGGACACGGGCAGTCAGGGGTTTGCTTACTTGACCATTCAGCTCTTGGTTGGACGAGGAATGAGTACCTCTAACGGACGGCTGATTTGAAATGGCGTTTATGTTTTATAAATGGAGGTTGGTTCACGAATTGGGATGGAAGGCCGGGCAGGGGGCAACTACGCATATACCTGTATAGTATAAAAAGGAGGCGGATCTAGGGACAAACACTTGTGTAAGAATAGGAACCAATCGAACAAATCTCTTCAACGACAAGGTAAGTACCTTACTTGTAGGATCTTAAGTCCTCCTTTTTCTTTACTGTTCCCTGTCCGAATATGCTAGCTTTAACTTCATTGATTATGTACACCCTCCCTCCATGTTGCGCCTGTATATGCCCTACCTACAAGTTATATGCGTCTATGCTGCCCACACAGAAGGAGAGATGTCTTCAGGAACTATACTACAACCTCACCACCCCACGCAATGCTAACCCAACAAGAAAGGGTAAAACGACAATAATATAGGAAATATCAACATCACTTCTCCGCCTGTCTTCATCTTCTCACTTCACCCCGCCCTTTACCTACCCTCTCTCACCTCCCCCCCTCTCAGCCTTCGGCCTCCTAAAAGGATGAGCCTCAGTATTAAACACCCACCCATCCAAACTCACTCCTTCCCCCATCCCCTCCTCACCCTCGTCCCCGGCCACTTCCGCCCCATCCTCAGGACTAAACATCAAATAAAAGTACTTCAAAGTCTCCGCCATCCAAAAACTCTCCATCGAGTCTGTCTTGGTTGTCAGCTGTCCCGGATTTTGGGTGTGCACATCCTCGATGGCGGAGAACGCAAACTTGGTTTCTGTGGCCTTGGTAATTGATTGGAACATGCGCCAGGCGATGTCCAAGAGGTCCTTTTTTCCTGTTATGCGGTAAAGGATGAAGAGGGACTCGATGGCTTCGGGGCGGAGGAGGTAGTGGGGGTCGAGGAGTTTGGTGAAGGGTTTTGGGAGGGGGTTTTGGGGGTTGGTGTCTGAGGTGAAATGGGTGTTCATTGCAGCGGCGGCGGCTTTCTTTTTCTTTTGTCGCCATTTTGCTTCGTTCCAGGGGCATTGGGTAAGATGGTCGTTTTCTTCGGCCTCATGCTCTGCCTTCTCACACGGCACAAGCTCGGAAACTTCAGGCATGATGCCAGTGGAAAAGGCTTCGTACGCCCACGCACAGCCCCGGGCTAATTGCTCGCCGATTTGCACGTGGTCGGGCCTGTCGAAGAGCTTACCGCCCAGCGCAAACATACCGCCGGCGAAACAACCGAGGTGTTGGACGCGCGGCTGGAGTTCGGATTTATCTCGCTGGGTGGATACGGCGTTGCCGGAGAACAGGATGTCTGGAGGAGGAGACCCAGCTTCGTATGTATCGTCGTCGCCGGACGGGAGCATGGGGCGGAACAGGAGGTGCTTGACGGCCGCGTCCATGGCTTTGATATGCATCGTTTCGTAGGAAGGGTCGAGGCCGCCGAGGAGGAGGTAGGTCTTGGAGAAGTACTCGTAGGCGGAATCGGCTTGGGCGCCGAGGGTGAAGAGGGTGTCAGAGCTGGGGCGGGTTCCTTCTATGAGGTCGATGTACTTCGGCCAGAGACCGGGGAGGTTTGTTTGCTCTTGGGTCTTTCCAAGACCTCTTTTCAGTTGCTCCGCGATGGAGTAGTACTTGGGGTCGCCGGTTAACTGGGAGAGACGGGTGAATTCCATGGACATGGAGCCGAGGACCGCAAGGGACTGGCGCGAGGAGGCTTTCAGCTCGCCATTCTTAGCCTTCTTGAAGTCATAGGAGTTGGCAGGTAGGTGGTTGGGAGTGTCGAAGCCTGCGAAGAGCATGTTACCTAGCTCTACCGCTTTCTTCAGGAGGATCTCCTGGCCACTCAAGTCATAGGCCGAGAGTAGGCCGCCGAGATATCTGATGTTCGTCTCGAACAAGCTGCAGTGCGAAGACGACGCCTTGTTCCAGTCGGTAACTCCCACCGCGCGCACCGCTTCGTCGAATTCCTCCCTCATCCCCATGATCCAGAGAGTGTCGAGCGAGTCCACCAAGGTGGCACCCCATCCGGCAAAGCTATCCTTCCCAATCAGCGACTGCGGAGCGAGCTCGTCACGTCGCCAGGCAAAGGCTCGGTACGACTTCCATGATTTCTGAGCGGCCTTCCTGACGGCATCCCTTCGTTGAAATTGTGTCTCGTTATGCGCCTTGTCGAGTTCGTCCTTGGTGAAAGCATGTTGTATCCGCGGAAGCTCACGGGGAGGGCCTTCGGGAAGCTGTATAAGTGAGGATTCGGGTATCGGGTTCTTCATGGGCCGACTTGCCCAGTCGAAGCTCGTTTGTATATACTTTTCATCTGGTTCTGCTTCCTGCCATCCTTGGGACCGAGATAACGAAGGATATGAGAGGTAGCCAAAGATAAGGAAGAAAACAACTAGGAGAAGAAGACGTTGAAACCTACGACCGCTTGCCAAAAGGGTCATGGTTTTGGTGAAGAGGTTGGCGCATTGCCGAGCCAACTCTCGGTATGCTAAGATAACTCAAGATGAGAGAAATAAAACAGAAGATGCAAACCCGCGGGTGAAAAAGACAAAAGAAAAGACTAAGCCGAGTTGAGAGGACCACCTGAGCAAGCTGTCCATGTCTACCGCTGGACATGAAGCTGGGTCAAACCTGCTTCCATCATGCCGGCCGCGCGTTGGCGGAGCTCAGGACCAAATTACAGTCCAACTATGCATGCCCAGAACCTTGGGAGGGTCCTGTTTAGTGACGCCTTCGAGACATCATCAGAGTCTTGTTAGACAGAGCCTCAACCCCCTTTTCACGAGATATTGCTTGTTCGGCACTTGCCGATCATCATCGAGGACGCCATCGAGGCTCGTGGAAGTTGATCGTGTTCAGGAACAATGGTCGAATTTAGAACCGAAGCCTCCGCGAAATTCAGAACAAAGTGGGCTTTGCAAAGGCAGACGTCATCTCCAGATGGTCCAATGCCCGAGAAAGGCATAGCATGCACAGTGGGCATGGAGTTCAGAGTCGGCACAGGTTGCCGGTGAGGTCCTGCGAGAAAGACCTGCTGAGAATTCCAGCGACAGATATCGTGATGTCTGCAGGTGGTTGAACACCTGGGTTGTGTTGAGCGCCGAATTGGACGTTAGAGAGCGGTGATCAACAGCGAAAATGAGTCGTCAACATTGAGAAAACCTCTTCAGAAAGAGTGAAGTCGGATCGAAGTCCCAACTGTGTGAAACAGCACCTGCACTGCCCGATCAGTGGATCTGGAATCGTGCTTGGAAGGCCCGGAACCTTCCCGTCGCCAAGCATACCATGGCCCACCTTTCCTGCAGGCCCTTTCCTAGGCAGTCAGCGGGGCGAGTCTCTTATCGCTTATCGCAGGCCCAGGCTCCTCCAAAATTTTGGAGCCAACCGCGCGTGGAAGACAGCGTTCAGCGGCAAGCAAGGTCACTTTCCAGCCGCCTTCATTGCTTCCTTCGATTGATTCCATCTCTTTGCTGGCCTCTCTCCCGGATCACACGTCTTTCCCATAATACAGACGGACAGCAACCATGTCGTCGCTACGAAACAGGTAAGCCAAAGGTTCTCCCTAGAAACCATTCGAATAATAACTAACCATCTGTTTCCAATTGCAGCATCCAGCGCCGCTCCCACAAGGAGCGCGCCCAGCCCCTCGAGCGCCAACGTCTCGGTCTCCTCGAAAAGAAGAAGGACTACCAAAAGCGTGCCAAGGACTACAAGAAGAAGCAGGAGGTGCTCAAGTCTCTGCGCCAGAAGGTCGCTGAAAAGAACGAGGATGAATTCTACTTCGGTATGATGTCCCGCAAGGGTCCCGGTTCCGCCATCACCTACGACGGCAGGAAGAAGAACTTTACCGGCACGGTCGAGGGTGATCGCGGCAACAGGGCCATGGACGTGGAGACGGTACGCCTGCTCAAGACACAGGATCTGGGTTACCTACGGACGATGCGAAACGTGGCTGCCAAGGAGGTGCGCGAGCTGATGGAGAGGGTCATTCTTGCTGGTGGCGCCGACATGGACGACGATAGCGACGATGACGAAGATGATTTCGAGGACTTCGATGAGGACATGGGCGGCAGCAAGAACAAGAAGAAGAGCTCGAGCGGGAGGACAGTGCCCAAGAAGATTGTCTTCTTCGACGCGGCCGAGGAGCGCAAGCAAAAACTACAAGAGGCGGACGACCAAGAGATGCAAGATTTCGATTCGGAAGAGGACGAGGAAAAGGCAAAGGAGGCGGATCGGAAAGCGCGAAACCTAGCGAGACTGCAGAACAGGCTCAAGCAGGCCAAGAAGAAGCTCAAGGCTCTAACGGATGCTGAGACGGAGCTGGAAATCACACAGGCCAAGATGGCCAAGACACGGACGTCTGGCGGCATCACAAAATCCGGCAGGAGGATCAAGGTCAAGGAGAGAAAGAGGTAACGGACTCGGCAGAAGGTTTCCGTCTCTTTTCCTCTCTCCCTGTCTCGTTCCTTACTGTTGGGTTACTCTTTTCTTGTTCCGATTTTCACTTGGTCCATTTTTCTCGAGGAGCGATTTGACGACATCACCACAAATAGTCCCCTCTGAGGGTTTCATGCAAATTCGTCTAAAAAGACAGCTAGGTAGCTTCCATAGCTACTGCTATTGGTGCGGTTGATGATGATGCCAAATACCAACCACAATAATACCCGCCCCATCATCAAAATGCCGGAAAAAATATACACCTTTTCATGATCTCCATCAACATGATTTTTTCCTGGGACCTCCAGCCGCCAGTTTCACTGTTCCTTGTTGGGGTATTGCCAAGTTACTTGGATTACTTTTATCCTTCCCTAAATCGGGATTTAATTCTAGCGTGCTCCCTTTCCTACATCATCGCATATCTCGTTAGTCAAACTTCTCTCATCATGGCAAGCGGCACTTGTTTGGGAGATTCTGCACTTACCGCATCCTTTTATGAACAGCATAAACACCTTAAACACCAACGTCGCGCACCAGATAATAGCCTTGAAAGCAAACTTCAAGACGGCAATAAGCCCCCTCGTGCAACCCGGCATCTTCTCGTTCTTGGCCTTCATATCCGCATTCACCTGCGCCTCGATATCGAGCTCAAACTGCTCGACCCGGGTCTTGATCCCGTTGACCAAGTCCTTCTCCTTCTTCTTCCTCTTCTTCTTATCCTCCTTACCACCGTTCTTCTCATCCGAGGTATTCCTCCTCAGCGCAGACGACAACGACTCCGCCAAGCTCGATCTCTGGCTTCCTCCCACGCCGGCACCACCAGCACCCCCTAACAACGCTGGCGGCGGCTCAAAAGTCTCCACGCGCGTAAACTGCTCATCAGCATGCGCCACCAACACCAGCGCAGCAATAGCCACATCAACCAAATATACCGCCTCAACATGGCTCGCAATCGCTGTGTCGATCTCCAGCCACCCCTGGCCTGTCCCATCCCGCGTCAGCCGGCCCAGGTGGTTGGGCGACTCGATGTGCTCGAGCGTGTACTCAGTGCGGCTATAAGCCGCGTTGCGCTCGACCGTGATGCAGAACGGCATCGCCAGCGACGGGTGCACAAGGTAGTGGTTGCCGGAATCCGAGTCCCACACCAGTCKRCCGCACTCGTTCTCSGCSGCCGCYACCGTCGCCGCGTCGGTCGTGGCCCGGTCGGAGGCTAGGCGCGCGGCTTTGTTGGGCCAGAGCTGTGCGACTAACCCGTCGTTGGGCGGCTGCTTACGCGTGGCGGCTTCGAGGGTGGTGGAGATTACTTCTTGCCAGTGCTTCATGTCGT
>RAON01000309.1:0-19687 GCA_009805295.1 Neurospora sp. FGSC 6877 | reverse complement strand
GCGAGCGCGGCGCTGCCGCCCAGCGCGAGGGAGCCCGTTCCGACGAGCGTCTGCCCTCTCACGTCCGTGACCCCTCGGCAGCCTCCAATGCCTCCTCCCTCACGGGAGACGCCTACCTCGCCGACCCGCCCTCCGCCGTCTCCGAGCGGTCCACCTCTGGCCTTGTCTCTGGCACCGTCGGCTTACCGTCCTCCCCTCGCCCCGGCGTCAACCGCTTCCCCAGCCTTGACTCAACCCGTACCCTCCCCTCCTCTCCCAAACCAGGCGCTTCCTTCTCCTCTTCGCGCTCCGGCGCTTCTGGAACTTCTTCCACTCTCCGCCCTAACGCTCCAGCCCCTCTTAACTCCCTCAACGGCAACTCTTCGTCGGCAGTCCGTGCCGGCGGCGCTCTTCCCCTTCGCGCCTACGAGCCTTCCCTCGCTAGCCCGACCAGCGGTAGCCAAACAACCAAACAAACCGTCTTTACCCGCCAAGCGAACGGTCCCCTGAGCCCGGGCACCGCCGGCCTGAGGACGCCCTGGACAGGCGCGCCCGTGCCGTATAGTCCTTATCAGCCCTTTTCGCCGGTAGTGCCGATTACGCCTAGTTTGGTTACCAAGGCGGATAGGAAGAGGATGAAGAGGTTTGAGCCGAAGACGCCGACGGTGGAGATGGTGAGGAGTGAGGAGGAGATTTGGTAGATGGCTGAGGGAGGGTTGGGAGTCTATGAGGGATATGGCATGGAGAATATAGGGGTGGAAAAGGGTCACTGGATGAAAAGTACGAAACTGGTGAAACATATTGCATGAAAGGGTTATTGGTAGGGATTGAATGGTTGAATGCACTTCGGAAATGGATGGAAGGATGGTAGCATTGGATGATGGGTGATGGACAAGTGGCACGGTGATGGTGATGATAAAGCAGGATCTTCTTTTACCCTTTTTGGTTCCCCTTCTTTTTCTTCTTCTTTGGGTTGTACATACACATACCGTTATACCATTTTCTTTGGTTGTTTCCTTGACGGAATGTTAATCTGATACCTAGGCTTTTCGCTTCACATATCTTTCCCTAGTGCTGTGATGTCATCCGTTGATATTGTTTGTTGTGATTTGATTCCTCACGTTCACCCCTTTACGGGAAGGCGATGAAAGGACAAAGAAGTGGTTAAAAGGCTGGATGTCGTTTGTCTACCACTTCCTATTGCTTCGGTGTATTCCGATGACGTCCTTGCTTCCTCATCGTATTTGCTGCCACTGTCAAGTTTTTGTTTCCCTGAAAAGGTGTCTGCGAAAAAAATGCCGGTTGGAAGAGATCTCTACAAACTAGTACCTCTAATGACCAAAATTCAAGGGAGATGCTGAACTCGAAGGCGTTTTTTTTTCTACAATTCCATCTAGAGCCTAGACTTGCATTGTTTCATCTTGCTTGTTTCGGGATGACGGGTGTCGGACCCGGACCCCGTTCCGGTGGGTTGGGGGTTTCGCTTCGGAACGGGATCACGAAGTTGCCCATCACGCCTTGTCATGTCCCGGAGTGTCTCCCCAATCCGTCGGTAACCGCCTTTCACGAGTAATCCCAATACAATTAAGTTTTAGATAGTTGTCAATGCTACCGTAGAAACTCGGGAAATTCGCCATAGTCAATGCAGGGTTAAAGAAGGTGTCCGATAACCACGTACATGCTCCTTGACGGCCGCCAAATGCAACTGGCAGACCTTTAACCCTTCGTTTTCTGCGCATTGACTATGGCGAATTTCCCGAGTTTCCACGGCACATACATATACGAGTCAAGCCTGCGAGAGTCAAGTTACCTTACCCTGTTGTTCACTTGAGCCTCTGCTGCCAGCGAACTTCTTAGCATATCGATCAATGTCCCCGAATTCCCGCCGGAGGTAGCCACGGAAATAGGCTGATAGCGGACGTACCGTCCAACGGCAACCTAAAGTGTTTATGATCGCCTTGTATATACCCCAACCTATCTGCACTTCGGTTTCGCAAACTCTCCGGTGTTATTTTAATCCCACTCGGAGTCCTTCCTATCGCATACTGACAGCCGGTTAAACTCTCCATGGGGTTCCACTTAGATAAAACTTCCACTTCGCTGGGATTCCAGTACTTCTTTTTTTCCCCAACCACCTCTACCACCGCATCAACTTTTCCTCAATATTCTTGGGCGATGGGGCTTCCTCCGAACTTTTAGTGCACGCAATCTGGAGATAAGATGAGAGAAGCGGATGGTGCCGACTCCATGTTATATATGACCACAGCAGTCTTTGCCTACCTCTCTGCATGGTGCCGTGCATATTCTCTCGCCATCACTCGAAAGGTCAACGACTGCCGACATATTCAGAAGCCGGCGATGCCCCACCCACATGCCAACTACGGACCCGACCCGGACCCGGAGCCTGGAAAACTTGGAACGGGTTGAAGAATCCGGGATATAAGTTGGTCTCTGCCCCAGGTTCCTTATCAGGTCCTTATCAGGGGCGAAACCGGATCACCTGGCGGAGATATCTGCTCCTAGGACCTGTTCGAATGGCACCTACGAACTTCTAGCCAACATAGGTACCGTATAAGACTCACGGGTTCTGTTTTGCTGAATGCAGGTAGAGCCAGGGTTGAAGGTGTCCGACTACCACTTATAAGCCCCTCTGCGGCCGCCAACGCAACTGTCAGACCGTTGACCCTATGTCGTCTGCGAGATCCCGAAAATGGTTTTCCGCGAGTCACAGCGGGGTGAACGGTCCCTGCCAAATCCAGGTTCTTCCCGACACATGCGGGAACAGATGGAAGATTGCCTGACTCCGTTCAATAACCTGGAATCAAGCTAAACTCTGCTTTCCAGGGGCGCAACGGGATCATCTCATGACCAAGTGATCCATATCTATGATCGGTATGACGTTGATTAGCATTTGGTCGACATGACAACCGCAAGGTACCGAGGTCAGTTGTCTGTTTTTGAGTTGACAACACTGTCTTGAGGCTGTGTTGACTTAATCCTGAAGGGGTTCGTAGATAATTCGATCGTATCTCGTCGAGTACCCTGTCTCGATCTGCCACCCTGCGTACTTATCTGCCGTGTCGAATATTGGATTTCGATTCTTGTCCTCGAGAGGTGTGTATACGTATTGTGGATCTGAACACACATCAGTCGGTTAGAAAGGATTGCTATGGCATCCATGGATGCACAACTAAGAGTTTGGAGATAAGAAACACTTTTCTTCCTCCATATTTTTCCTCTAACCCGTTCTTACCTATCGCCAGCTGATTTAACCACCGTTTGGGCTTGCCTCATCTGCTGAATTGCCTGCTATCCGTCTTGGGCCAGCCAACCCAACGCTTGAGTTTGTACACAGAGGTCAACAACGGTCATGGGCCATGGACGAGTGTCTCATATATGCTCTCAAGATATATATCTAAAATGAGACTGAAGTTACCTGACCCATATCAATTACTGCACAGCATGAAACCCGAAAGCGAGGTATAGAAGATACCTAACCAGTATGAAAGATACCCAACCCAGCTCATCTGTCGGTGGAAATCTTTCGTCTCTCCAACAGTGCATCCATAAAGCATCCAGAAACCATCCTCGAAGCATCCTCCGCCGGGCATGAAGCATAACCAGTCCGGAAGAGATAGGGCAGTACCGTAGAGACTCGCGAAATTCGCCATGGCGAATCTCTGGGGGCGCCGGGCAGGGCAGAATGCGGCGCTCCTTAAGCCAGCATATGCAAGCATATGTGTCTGTCCAGTTAGTGGAAACTCGAGGACATTGCCCACCACTCTAACTTGCGTTGCGTTTCAATGTACAGGTTCGGGTTGCCCTGCACCCCTGCCCGGCGCTCCCAGAGATTCGCTATGGCGAATTTCGCGAGTTCTCTACGGTAAGTAAAAGACAGCTGCCGCAGTCATAACTCACAACTCACAACTCACAACTCACAACCAACAACAGATCCATGGGAAAATTCGTACATCGCATCGAAGCAAGTATGGAAAAGGTTGGAGAAGTTGAAGTTGGGGAAAAAAAAGGTTTCGAAACATCCACTTTTCACATCAAAACATTCCACAACCCAATTCGGGGGGAAAACCTTGCTCCTAGGATGCTAATGCTAGGTATTGGAAAGGAGAGCCATGGAAGAAGACACCCTTTGGAGTAAAAAGAAGGAAAAAAGGGAAAAAAACAAGACGGGATGCACCGGAAATCCCACGGACCGTCCCACCGGAAGTACAGATAATTCAGATATTATGGGGCACCGCCAAGTTTTAAAGCATTGACTGAAATCTATGAGAATGAGGATCTGACTGAGGCCAACAAAAACACAAAAACTTGGGGTCTTGGGCGACGGGCTGCGGATTCAATTTAGGCATGTATCTCGGTGTAGGTATGTACATGCCAGACTCGGGGGTCGTGCACTTTCAGGGCACTCGGCATCGCATCCATAACGGCCCGTAGAAGGTTGTTGCAGCAGCAGCAGCAGCAGCAGCAAGCACAGCGCCCGGCAGCAAGCACATTGCCCCAGCAGCTTACACACGGCTTACAAGTGCTAAGCGTCTTGTACGTCTGTTGGAAAATTTTGTAAAGTGGTCATGATGGTCTTTTCCAAATCTCGACCTGGAAATCAGGAAGTTTTGAAGGGAACTTGGCGGGGACATGGAGGGGGATGCATACATACTGCAGCCCGGGCCGAGGAGAAAAGATGCATACATCGATGATAAAGGTAAAAAGCAAGACGAGGAATCTGACATCTCTACTGCAGTGAATTGTCATTCAGCTCACAGCTGTCTTGTCTTAGGTGTTATTAGTTGGCTAACAGCGCCATTTGGTTGAATAACGACGAGCCCTGACCTGTCAAGTTGATTGCAAGCCCTGCTCTTCTCTCAACTCACCGAGGACAGATAATTCGAGGAGAGAATGGTAGCGGTTTTGATTCTCGAATTTTCATGAAGAACTGGTGGCGGGCGGCGTGTGCGTGCGTTGCCGAGACAACTTGAATGTCGGGTCGCGGGTCTTACATAGTTCATCTGCACTACACGTGGTTTCGCCTCGAGTTACCAAAGAGAGCTGTTTCGCCGTTTTGTGGCCCCGAAAATATTGTGTTTATAAGTGTAGAAGCGGAGTCGCAAAAGGTCGCAGAGTCGCAAATGTGTGTCGCACAAGACAATTCAGGGTTTGGTGGTCTGCACGACGTCTGGCCTGGGGTTTGGTTGTTCTGGTTGTCTTGGTTTGTTTGCCACCCTACCGGCGTACCCTCCATTTTGAGGTTGCCCCTTTTGGACAGCCCGACCGGCGACGACGTGAGAGTCAAAGGAGGGCAGAGAGGGAGAGTCGAGAAGTGGGAGACCCGAAAAGAGTTCGACAAACCCAGGTTGACCCCTTTTCTCGCCGTGTCACTGGTGTCGGTGCGAATGCGAGTTTGCGTTGGTTGGGAGATTTTGGGGATGCTATGCCAGATATGCTAAATATGGCGGCGCCCGGTAGATTTGATAGCTCTCATAACTGCAGCAAACCCTGTCATAAAGCTGTTGCTTCCCCAAGAATTCCCCGAGATTTGATATCTGTGCTTTCTGTGCTGAAGAAATATGATCGATGTTATGGGTAGTCTTCCGCATAGAGATCGTGCTCTGAAATTGGATGGGAATGTATGGCGGATTGGGATGGGATGGGGGATGGGAAATCCAGGTTGCCGGCAGCAGCAGCAGCAGCAGTGATGATAACGATATACCGATAGATTGATAGCTCCATTTATTACTTAGATAGAGTTTATCCTCCTATCACGGAGAGACACTGTTCGTGAAACCATTATCAGCTACAATTTCCATACCATACCAATCTCGCTCGGGACAATACGTCCGGACCATACCATCCGACTCCTTGGTTACGATCTGCTGCGGACCGACGGCGTCGAAAAGCAGGAACCATGAGATGGAAGAAGCAGGGGGTAGATCGTCGCGAACCCGTCAACCCTTGACCATCCGTCCTTCCCATCGACCCGACTCCCGACTCCCGACTCCCGTCTCCTAGAATAGAGACATCCGCGGGCGAAGTTCCGCGGAGGGCGGTGATGACCATGATGCGTGATGATTGCACTGGTTGTTGTCCACCGGCTCCCTCTCTCGATGTTCTAGCGCAAACCCAAGACTCCAATTCAGTCGCAAAGTTAAGGCAGCAAACCGAGCCGGATAAATCGACTGTGTGGGGCCATATAAACTGACAGCCAAGCTCAAGCCAAGGCCGAAAGCTTGGCATCAACTTCGCGCGCCGGCAACCGTTACCAAATCCTCACCAAAAATCATCGTTTTAAACAACGACAATGGCAGTTCAAAACATCGTCGTGGTTATCCTTTTTTTCTTCTTCTTGAAAAGTAGTTACATTGGAAACCTAGGAGCGTATCGTGAGAAGCATTACAGGGAACGCTGGTGGTTGAGGTAGTCATTGCACCCTCATTGGCTGCAGCCAATCCACACAGTGATTTATCCGGCCCGCAGCAAACCCTATCACAGTACAGCCAGCCCAACCGAGCTAGCCTGTTTTTGGCAACATAGCGAAGTCTTCAAAGCGTGCTGCGATGCTGTAGCTGAACGCACAGTGCGCGCGTCACACGCAGCGTGTGCATCCCGCCTCACCACAGCATGGCATCGAACAAAACAAAAAAAAGGCGATGAAGAGGGAGCTCGACCGCAAAAGCAAGTTTCCTTATATATCTGTCTTCCCCCCAGCATCCCTACCACCACTCCCCGAATCGATTTTGGCCAATTCCCGGATCGTTGGCGCACCTCTTGCTGCTAGTCTAGCGTGAGGGTGAGACATTGACCAGAGACAATGGACAGTGTTTGCTTGTGCCACCTCCTGGTGAGTGTTCTTGACCCGACAGTTCAGCAAGGTCAGCCAGCAGCTGGTGAACAAGTTGATGATTTCTCGAATCAAAAAGGCGCTAAAAAGGTTAGTCAAAAAAAGGCCGTTGAGCTTGACCCTTTTCAGTTTTCTATCGATACGGAAGTGGGGTCTTTGCGCTGCTTTGGCTGACAATGATTGGTTACATTCCTTGGTTTTGGGCCTCATCTTGGGTGGAGTGGCTGCTTGTGGAGACCCACTCAGTGACAGAACGTCCGTTGGCTGCACGTGTCCCGAGTCTTGGCGCCCCCGTCTCCGGCTGTGTTGGAGCCCTTTCCTGCCCCGGGCGTTCCTGTTTCCTTCCTTGTCTCGTCTTTCCTTGGGAGACAGACAAGTGACGAGGGAAGTTCTGGGCGTAAATTGTGGGAATTCCAGGTGGTTACATAAGCCTGGCGCCCCCCCGAATTCCTGCACTTGGGCTCGGCTCCAGCCGTCAGTCCTTCCCATGATCATCATACGATTCTGGCTTAAATCGTCCCACCCGTAACCCCATCGCCCTTCCACTCCCGACACCACTTTCCCTCCGCGCATCAGCTCACCCAAACAATCCGACATTTGCGACGGGAGAGAGAGGGAGAGAGCGTGCGAGTGAGCTAGAGACGCCAGACCGACCGACCGACGCTCATTGAGAATTCAAGGGAATTGTCGACACTATCCATCTCACTTTGGGAAACCCTGAGACGCGGTCCAAGCTCTCTGAGAGCGCCTGACCCATCCCGGACCCAGCAACCATCCACCCATCCACCCATCCATCCATTCATCCACATCACCCCTTACCATTCATCGCTTCGGCTTCATCATTGGCCCACTTCGTCAGAGAGAAGCCAAGAAACAGGGAAAAGGACGAAGTGTTTAGAAGGCTCGGAAACGAAACCAAAAAGTGACAGAAGGAAAAAACAGGTAGAGGCACCCCACTCTATTCGCGACTTGTTTTTTTGACGAAAGGAGCGAGACTCGTGTTTGTCGAGTCGGGCCTCAGGAAACGTCGAGGTTGTTGTCGTGGTTTTGAAGTTGATGTAAAAGAGTATAGTGCTGCGTACAAACCGACTTACAGACCGACTGCCATCGTCTAAGTCTCAAGTGCGCAGTGCGACAAAAACGGTTGTTATTGTTGTTTTTGCTGCATACTACCACTTCGGCCCGGCATTGGAAGCAAGCAAGTTGCCGTGCAAGTGCGGATAACGGAGCGGACCAGCAGACGAAAGGTCGCTCTTTCTTTCAACGCAGTTTCAGCGCACATACCGGGGGGAAATTGGAGTTTGGTTTGATTTTGTCTCCAATCAGGGAATTTCACGATCCCCAATTCTTGAAGCAAGAACAGACGCACTTCCCCGCTCGGCATCGCAAACTCAAAAAAATTGCAGGAAAGGGTAAAAAGAGTCGGGGATTGCTCATTATCGGCCCTTACCGGGAAAAAAAAGAAAGGGAAACGAGGACTGGAGACGACCGAGCGCACACGCCAACCCGCTTTCATACCTTGTGCCTTGCCAAACACACCACGCAAGGACGGGAAGGGCTCGATTCACAGCCAGCCCGCCTGCATGCAACAGCCCATCATTGTACAATTCTGAACTGAGGGGTCTCGGGGTACAGCAATCAGATCCAGCATCAGCCAGCATTACCGAATACCAGCATCCGGCCGCACTTGCATCCAAAGCAAAATGGCCGATCCCGATGCTGACTCGCCCGGCGTGTTCCAAGGGGGAGGTCTGGACAACTTCGACATCAGCACCCCGTTGCATCTGGGCGAGCCCACGCTCGCACACCACGGCTCCCTGAACGGTAACGTTAACGACGCCGTCACCAGCCCCGATCCCACCTCCCAAAGAGGAACTTCCATTCCCTCTTCCCTGGCCGACACATCGAGAGCCTCAACCGGTGGGCCGACTCAGCAGTATCCCAACAACTCCCCCCCGATAGGCCATCACCAGCATCCCAATGCCTTCAATGGTAACGGCATCAGCCCTCAGCAGCAGTACCCCCAACAACAACAGCAACAGCAGCAGGCCTTCGACTTCAACCAAGACAACATCTCCAACTGGGCCCTTGGGGACTCTCCTCCGTTTGATCCCGGCCCCGACTTCAACTTTGGCCCTGTACCGCACGGCCTGAACATTCCCCAGAGCTGGGACCTTCCCGTCCACTTTGGTCTCAACTCTCAGGGACTCCAACAACAGGGGCAACAGGAACAGCAACAACAAGGCCAATTCTATCCCGACACGACCGGTGCTGGCATCGACCCCGGCATCTATGCCGCTGCCCTTTCCATTCCTTCGCCTCAGCAGCAATCGGCCGAACTCATCTCCGTTCGCACCAACATCAACCCCAACATCCGCCACAAGCTGACTCTAGCTCAGCAAGAGAGGCTCAAGACCATCGCCATGCCGCCTCACCTCCAGTACCACTCGCCCAAGAGCGCCGGCAGTCCCGATTCCAATGCCAGCATGGGCCACGATAAGGGTTCGGCATCATCACCAGACGGCCTCGAGCCATCGAAGCCAAATAGTAGAAAACGAAAGTCATCCGCCGAGGTCGACGAGGATGACGATGACGATGATTTAGACGGACACCAGCCAGTAAAGAAGACGGCGCATAACATGATTGAGAAGAGGTATAGGACAAATCTGAACGACAAGATCGCAGCCTTGAGGGATAGCGTGCCTGCCTTAAGAATTATGTCAAAGAGTGCTAGGGGAGAAGATACAACGGAAGACAGGGAGGAACTCCATGGATTGACTCCGGCGCACAAGTTAAACAAAGCTACGGTATGTAGCCTCCTACACCCTGCGTCATGCACGCTCCAGGGGCATGCTACTGACATGTGAGATATCCAGGTTTTGAGCAAAGCGACGGAATACATTAGGCATCTGGAGAAGCGAAATAACCGTTTGATTGAGGAGAACAACAGCATGCAGGCGCGAATCGCCGCATTCGAGAAGCTATTCATGGCTGGTGCGATGACCGGCATGACCAACCCTATGCAAGCTCCTCCTACGCCAATTCAGTACCCTCAGGACGTTGCAGCGTTCATGAGCACCCCGATGCACACGCCTCGGGGTCCGGATCCTCCGGGATTAATCCCGATACCGGACGACATGAAGCGCATCTTGTCAGCTCAACAGATGAACGCTGGACGACCGTATCCGGTGGGTCCACCGGCCATGCAGCCGGGTTTCGTGCCAAATCCGGGCGTCATTCGCAGACAACAAATACAACAACAGCAGCAGCAACACCAGATGCAAGGGCGATGGAATCCTTATCTCGGCAAGATGATGGTTGGTTCGCTGGCCGGATTGATGCTCGTCGAGGCGTTCATGGAGGACGAAACCAGCAACGAAACGACCGAGGGACGTGGTCTCTACGCTCTGCCGCTCCGGCTTATCGGATCCTTCATTCGCTCATCGCATCTCAGCGTTGGAGGATATTACATTTCGGCCATTGAAATCATGGCCAAGCTCAAGCTTCTGTTGCTTGGTGCTCTTCTCGTATGGACAGTTTTTCCCCACAACTTTTTCGACGCGCCTAAGTCGTCGAAGCCAAAAGGCCCCACTTCTACGGTGGCGGCCGTGCCCTCGCTCGCCTCGCCAATTCATGTCAGGAGACAAGCCTGGCTCACGGCTATCCAAACCGTTTGGGTGCCCCGACACAACTTTTTGCTCGAAGCTGCTGCGTTGTTACTCAAGACGCTAAAGTTCACCCTTCGCAATGTGTTTGGTGTACGGACATATCTGTGGATGACGGGACTCAGCGAGGAACAAGAGGCCGCTCGTGTTAAGGCCTGGACCATTGCGTTGGATGCCCAGCTTGCCGGCGGTGATGTCGAGATCAATAGGAGCCGTCTCACTCTCACGCTGCTCGCTTCGGGCACCCTCCCCGAAACTCCCCTTCGTTTGATGCTCAAGGCACTTCACACTCGGGTCTTGCTTTGGCAGTTCAGCGGCAAATTCTCGCTTGCTAACCTTCCTGCGGCGAAGATTGCGAGGTCGAGATGGAATGAGGCCAGACAGCTAAACATGATCCTTCAGCGAACTTCCACTAGCCCTGAAGATGTCCTCCCCGAGCATCTTGCCGCCCTTCTCGAGCAGGACTGTGACGACGTTCTCAACGATAGCATCGTCCAGAGAGCGCACAACCTCGCCTTCAACCGCCCCACAACCTTCAACCTGGTAGACCGAACCGACGGCATGAACATTGTCGTTGAAGACCCGGCCGTCCGCTCCCCCATGGACGCCGCCGCCGCCTGGTACTCCAGCTCCATCCTCCAGCGCGTCCTCCTCTCCAGCCTCGCCAAAGCCCAAGACGGCGTCACCGACGCCACCAAGGAAACCATGGACGAAATCGCCCTCGCCATCAAGATCGCCCCTATCGGTTCCAACGCCTACCTGCGTGCCCTTGTCGCCCGCGCCGTCCTCGTCTCCGAGAAGCGCGGCGTTAGCATCGCCGCCGCTCTCAAGGCCTCTGACCCCTCCCTCAACCCCGACAAGCACCCCGAGTATGGCCGTGGCGTCCCCCCGCTTATCGACTCCCCCATGGCCCAGATCGTTCCTGACCACGACGCCCTCCTGGCCCTTCAGTACGCCATGCGCATCGCACACCTCCAGAAGTTCCCCGACCCGCCCAAGCAGGCGATCGAGTTCCTCAACTCGATCCTTCCCGGTGGCACGGACCAGTCTAAGCACGAGGGTATGTCGCTTTTGGCGTGCACGGCGGCTTACCACCTGATGGAGTTGCTCGAGAGGCACACGGTCTGCAGGGAGCAGTGCTCCGGTGCGCTGGAACGCTTGGCAGGCGCGCTGAGGATCTGGGTCGGAAGTTCGCAGGGGGAGAAGGTCGGTCTGGATGGAAAGATGAGGCAGAAGATGATTGGCAGGTGTTTGTCGATTACCAAGTCGGTGATGGGTATGGAGAATGATCCGGGGTATGGGAGTATGAGTGATTGTGAGGAGAGGGAGGAAGGGGGGTGTTAGCGTTTGGTGATCCCCTTTTTGCGTGCGATTGATTTGCTTTTCCAAATTACTGGCTTATATCTGTCTGGGGTTATGGTATGGTTGAACTTGATTTTGTGTTTTGGCGGCGCGTCATTTTTTCCCCTTTTACCAAAGTTTAAATCACCCCTTGAATCTACACATTGATTTCGTTTCTTGTTCATGTCATTGAATTTACTGTCATCTGGCCCCTTGAGCATCGCTACTCCACTTCATCCCTTTGCCTGTCTATGTTTGCTTTTGCGCCACGCTAAGGACTTATACCGTGAGTCCTACATTTTTCTTATCTACACATTTTCTCTGTACCTCTCTTCCATTTTCATCTTTTGTCACTGCCATACTATCAAATCATGGATCATGGACCTGAGATGGAGGATTTCAGCCCAATTTTACCTTTTTGAGGTATCCAATGGCGGGCGGCGGTCAGATTTGACTCTCTCCTCGCTCGCAAATGTGTATCCCATCCAGTTATTTGGCGGCGGTCAGTCAGCTTTGCACGAATATGAAGTTTAGACGCAAGCTGGTTATCCTCCGAGCATATTGGGTGTGGATGCCCCAAACGCTACGTTTACGTTTTTGTCAAATCGGTTTTTTTTTTCTAAAAAGTTTTGCAAGCGCTGGGAAGAATGGGCAGATTGGGGAGAAGCGGCGGAGTTCTTTGTCTGATCTTTGCTCTTATCTTGTTACGGTAGTTATGGAAAGGGAAGGGGAAGGGAAAGGGAAGGAAAAGTCATGGTGTTTAGGTTTTGAAATGAAATAGAGGTTGTACTGCACTCTAATTTTCCAAGCATCGTGAGTGAAACTTGATCTGAGGTGAGAATAGATGGATGAGGCGGAGCTTTTACTCCACGGGTAAGGTGAGGACCGGACCAGGACAGGACGGAATGATGCAACTGAGGCTTCTGAGGTTCCGCCTGTGAGGACACGAAACAAAATCAATCGAAGAAACGGAACAAACACCGTGAGGATCATTGACAGGATGAAACGAAACGAAACGGAGCGGAGCCGGATCAGATCGGATGAAACAAGTTGAGACCACATAACAGGAACCGGGAATGACGTCGAAAACTCGCTAATGCGATCCCGGCTGTTGAATTGGGGACCACCACCCACGGGACCGGGACGAGTGCGGGACGGAAGCGGAAGCGGGAGCCGGGACGGAGAAAGTGGGGCCGTACCAGATATTTCATCCGGTGGTTGATGCGGGTTTTGGATTCGAGCCGACGACGACCGAGTCGACGACCGCAGATATTGCAACTGTCATATGCATCCGTTTAACAGCTGTTCAATTGCAATTGCTATTGCGGGTGACATTCGTCCCGAGACGACTGCCTTCCAGTCTTCATGCCTCTAGCACACTACTCGGACGAACCTGGTCTGAAGGGGATCAACGGGAGTACGGGATTGATGGTAGCGACGGTAGGCCTCATCGTGGGCCTCATCATCATCATCATCAGTCGCCTCCTGCGTTCATTCCTTCCTTCCTTCCAGCTCGTCAACCCCGCCTGTCTGACTGCCCTGCCTGCCTGCCGACGTGCGCATGATGTTGTCAAATCGTCATTGGTTGCCGTGTGCTCCTTTGTCATTTGCGAAGCAAGAACAAAAAAGTGTTGGATATTGTTTCCAGTTGACAAAGAGCACATCACTGCTCTCCTGACGTTGTAGAAGAGTTAGCTGAGGAAGTGAGTACCGATTGTACAAAAGTCATCAATGACTTGCACTTTGCCCGGAGGTTCTCTTCATTTGAGCAAGCGAGTCTCTCTCTCTGTCACGGTTGCACAAGAGGATTCTTCATCATCGCTCTTTGCGTTGCACAATGGTGATGTGGACAAGCACCGACACAGTGATGCTCGTGGGAAAGCTTGGCAAGCACCGGGGTCCGGTCCAGTCGTTTGCAACTTGCCTTTTTGCAGCAACCTGCTGTGCATCTCTGTTAGCAGTATCACTTTTCACACAGCGAAACAGTAACAAGTCCTCACGGCAACAACCCCTCACCTATTCCACTTGCAACAGGCTCGAGGGGGCGAAAACCCCATCCCATCCCGCTTCCCTCCACCAACAATGGCTATCCACTATCAACCACGTCGCCGCACTTGACTTGTTTCCTGCGGGAGGCACAATGATCTGTCCAATCTGTTTGCTTGTTTCCCGCCGCTCAGTCCAACCCACTGCTTGTTTGCAGCAGCGAGTTTGAGTCACTGATTCCTGCTTTTTCAGAGGCAGTCAACGCAGTGAGACAGTGACACAAAACGGTCGACGAGGCTCTGGGGGAAAGAAGTGTGGGGCAATTCATTCCATCCTGATGGCTTCACCACTTCCACTTCCACACCCCTTTATCACCGTAAACAGATGCTGTCCTACCACAACTTCCTTTCCAACCGTTAATCACTGCCTGCTAGCTCGAGAATTCGGTGCAGAAGGTACTCGTGTGGGGATCTTGAACAATCGGGCAGCTACAAGCCCAGAAGCTTACAGCGGGCGCGTTCCTCTGCTGCTCTGCGGTGCTGTTAAATAGAACACCACCTCCACGACATCCTCTCGCAAAATTTCCACCAAGCATCCCTTTTTCTCTATCTGACACCTGTCTGCCTACAATCGTCAGCCTTATCGTATTTGCTCGCGGATCCGCGTAGCACACATCTTTTCTTTTGCTTTGGTTATCATAAGCTTGGCAATACCTTTCTTCGCTCTGTCTCTTTCGCTCTAGAGACCTACCGATCATCATTTTCTGATATCGACACATCATCCAACAACAACAAACATCATCATCTACTACCAGTAATCCCACACTGGAGTAGTCGTTCGCTCGATTACTCTTTTGCGTCCGGAGTGCGACACAGTAGCGGCTTATATCAAAGTCCAAGTTAAAAACCATCCGTGGTATTTCTCTCTTGGCAAACACACCCCTCCCACGACAAACAACCTACCTATCCTTTGGCTTGTCCAGTCATCCAACATCCAGTCATCCATCCACCTCTCCAACCCTATACCATTACAACAAGCTCTTCCCCAGCAGCCTATCCTCTTGCTTAACTGCCTCTCTGCTCACCCAACCATCTCATCAACCGAACCGAACCGAACAACAGCCAACCAGCCGAATAAGCTCGTGCCTTGTTGCTCTACTCGACAATCTGTTACCACCACCATTACAAGTCTAACAATCATGTCTGACAATCGTGGCGGTCGTGGAGGTCGTGGCGGAGGCGGTCGCGGCGGCGGCGGATACAATGATCGTGGAGGTCGTGGCGGCGGTGGTCGCGGCGGCGGCGGCGGTGACCGTGGAGGCCGTGGAGGCGGTTATCAAGGCGGTGGTGACCGTGGAGGTCGTGGCGGTGGTTATCAAGGCGGTGGTGATAGGGGTGGTCGTGGAGGCGGTTATCAAGGCGGTGGTGACCGTGGAGGTCGTGGCGGTGGTTACCAAGGCGGCGGCGATAGGGGTGGCCGCGGCGGCGGTTACCAAGGCGGCGGTGATAGGGGTGGCCGTGGCGGCGGTTACCAAGGCGGGGGAGGATTCGAACCAAGAGAACCCCCTCCTCCTGATGTCTACAAGTAGGTGCCTCTCCATTTTTGTACTATTCAACATGATGCTGACAAGACTTTAGGGGAATTGACGGTCGTGGTGCTCCAGAGCCCGACGCCCAGATCACCAAACTCGAGGACGACTGGATCAAGAAGCATGTCAGCAACAATCTGGTCGCTTCAATGAGCAAGCTTTCGCTCAGCGAGAAGGAAAAAGCCAACAACTTGCCGGTTCGCCCTGGCCATGGCACCACGGGCGGGAAGGTGAAGCTCTGGGCCAACTATTTCAAAATCAACATCAAATCACCAGCGGTCTATAGGTACACCATCAAAGTTGCCGCCAGCGAGGAAATGCTCGGAAAGGAAGCTGTGGTCGCATCGAAGAAAGTGGAGGTGGTTATTAGGAAACTGCTCGAGCAGATTGAAGCCAACGCACAGTCTGTGGCAATTGCCAGTGATTTCAAAGTGCACCTGGTGACGACAACGAAGCTCAAAGTTCCCGAGAACCGCATCTTCCAGGTGACGTGGACCGAGCCGAGTTCCAACCAGAACCTGCCCAGCAAGCCACAGACTTGGGTTGTCAAGGTTGAGGAGAGTGTCGAAAACTGCGACCTCGGCAAGGTGCTGAGCGAGCTCACGACGCTTGATCCCAAGCTCGACGGAGATTTCCCCAAGTACAATGTGGAACTCGATGCCCTCAACACCATCGTCACTCATCATGCCCGCGCCGACGAAAATGTTGCGGTGGTGGGAAGGGGAAGGTTTTTCGCCTTTGGTGATGACCTCGTTGAACAACAGCGGCCCGAAAACTCCCCTTTGGTCATCTTGCGTGGATACTTTGCCAGCGTCCGTCCAGCTACCGGAAGACTTCTGCTCAATACCAACATCACGCATGGCGTCTTCCGTCCTGGCATCAAACTCGCACAGCTGTTCCAGGAACTTGGACTTGACGTAATGGACAAATGCCACGCCTGGAGCCAAGAGGACAAAGAAGTGCTCAACAACAGGATGCGCAGAGTTCACAAGGTCCTGGCGAAAGCCCGTGTCGAGATAAACCTCCCATTCCTTGCTGATGGAAAGATTGTTTGGAAGAAATGTCACCGCACGCTCAATGGCATTGCTAACCGTGGCGACGAAAGGGTGAAGCAAAATGAGGGCAAAGACGTCCGCCCACCATTGTTCGGGATTCCCCATCTCCATATGGGCGGCCCGACCTCTGTTCAGTTTTACTTGCGTGCGCCACAGACAAAGAATGGCTCTGCCCCTCCTTCGGTCCCCGGCCTGCCGACCAACGCGTACGTCACGGTAGCGAATTACTATAAACAACGGTACGGAATGACAGCAAATGCTTCGCTTCCTCTGGTCAACGTTGGCAGTAAAGAAAAGGCTATTTACGTCTTGGCCGAGTTCTGTACGCTGGTCAAAGGCCGCTCCGTCAAGACTAAACTGGAGTCAAAAGAGGCGGATGCCATGATCAAGTTTGCTTGCAGAGCTCCTTCGCTGAACGCCCAGTCTATCGTGACGAAAGGTAGACAGACCCTTGGTCTTGATAAAAGCCTGACGCTTGGCAAGTTCAAGGTCTCGGTCGACAAGGAGCTGCTTACCGTCGTCGGACGTGAGCTCCAGCCTCCGCTGCTTACGTACAGCGGTGACAAAACGGTAGAGCCGAAGGATGGCGGGTGGTTGATGAAATTTGTCAAGGTGGCCAGACCTGGCCGCAGGATTGAGAAGTGGACGTACTTGGAACTGAGGGACAGACGGAACCCTAAGCCCAGCCCAGGGGTACCGCAAGCTTTGGCAGGTTTTGCCGATTTCCTGAACAGAACGGGCATCCCGATCAACCCCAAGTTCTCGCCGGGCCTATCCCTGGAGATTCCAGGGAGCGAGAAAGAGTTTATCGCCAAAGTGAAGGAAATCATGAGCGCGAACCAATTTCTGGTGGTTCTTCTACCCAGAAAGGACGCTGGGATCTACAATTTGGTGAAGCGGGCTGCCGATATTACATTTGGCATCCATACCGTCTGTTGTGTAGCCGAAAAGTTTCTTAGCACAAAGGGGCAGCTGGGGTATTTTGCCAACGTCGGCCTCAAGGTCAACCTCAAGTTTGGCGGCACGAATCACAGTATCAAGACGCCAATTCCTCTGCTCGCCAAGGGGAAGACCATGGTGGTTGGCTATGATGTTACCCATCCGACCAATTTATCGGCTGGACAATCGCCTGCATCGGCTCCCAGTATTGTCGGTTTGGTCTCAACGATCGACCAACACCTTGGACAATGGCCTGCAATGGTTTGGAACAACCCCCACGGACAGGAATCCATGACCGAACAATTTACAGAGAAGTTCAAGACGCGTCTGGAACTATGGCGCAACAATCCCGCGAACAATCGCACTCTCCCCGACAATATTCTAATTTTCCGCGATGGCGTCTCTGAGGGACAGTTTCAGATGGTCATCAAGGACGAACTACCCCTGGTTCGCGCCGCCTGCAAGCTTGTGTATCCAGCTGGCAAGCTACCGCGTATTACGCTGATTGTCTCTGTCAAGCGCCACCAGACTCGCTTCTTCCCAACGGACCCGAAGCATATTCACTTGAGGTCGAAGAGCCCCAAGGAGGGTACCGTTGTTGACCGCGGCGTGACCAACGTCCGCTACTGGGACTTCTTCCTGCAGGCGCACGCGTCGCTCCAGGGCACGGCCCGCTCGGCTCACTACACGGTTTTGGTGGATGAGATCTTCAGGGCCGACTATGGAAACAAGGCGGCCGACATGCTGGAGAAACTGACGCACGACATGTGCTATCTTTTTGGGCGAGCCACCAAGGCTGTCAGCATCTGCCCGCCCGCGTACTATGCCGACTTGGTGTGCGTCCGGGCGCGTATTCACCAGAAGGAGCTCTTCGACGCCGTCGATGACAACAAAACCGTTGAGGCCGGTGATTTTGCAAAGTGGGGCAGCTCCGGGGCTGTTCACCCCAACCTTAGAAATTCCATGTACTATATCTAGGCTTGCCAGCTCTGTGTTGGGATGGAACTGGACTATAAAAGTGACGGAATGGGAGGCTAAAAAAGCTGCTGTGTCGTCTCTGGATAAAACCCAGCATTTGCTTTTTGGGGGCTTTTGGTTTCTACAGCGATTTGTCTGCATTGTTTCTTGTTCTGTTTCTTAGCTCTTTTTCTCTATCTGTCTGTACTGCATACATGCACTCTGGATGATGAACGACACCATTTGACGACTGGATGAGAGATGGCAGACTGCAGATATCGCGCGCAATGAGGAAGGAAAAGGCAAAAGTGGAAAACATGAATAAGGAGGTTTTGGTTACTTTAATAGCGAAATCAGGAAAAACAAATGATAAAAGTATGATTTGACAAATTTGACTGCGATGAGTGTGACTGGTGTTGTGAACGCCGTGTGATGGACGAGTGTTTCTTCAGTTATTGACTTACATGGATGGTGATGACTTTGGAGTCGAGATGGATATGCCAGGCCAGGTCACATGTACCGGTACACGTCCTAAACTAACCAGTACGATTCAAGGAGGACTGATCGAAATACAACGACGAGAAAAACCGTCAAGGCCGCGTGAGTCAAACCCGAGATGGGATAGCAATCTTGGATTTTGTTGCCGTCGTAAGGATAGAAGACTCCGTCTTTAAAGACAGGGTCATCATCTCTTGTTAAGTAGAGGCAGTGTTGTCCAAGACACGGTTTTCGAAAGATAAAGAAGCAGGCTCAGGCACATGGGGGTATGCAACTCCCATCGATCTGTTCTTTTTTTTCAGGAAGTTGAGAGATATATATATGTATGTGATGTATCGTTCGTCGTATATTCCAACTTCCGTCTTCCGATGGATGATAGCGCCCCGTTGTTTAAAATGACTCACTCGCATGATATTTACCTAGGTATCTCTCTCCCAAAAACGCATAAAGAAAACACACATAAGACCAACAAGAAACTGTTATTACAATGGACCATGACAAATGATGATAGGTATCTCTCCTCCTAACTAACTTGACCCAAGCCCAAGCCCAATTCCAATCCCAAGCCCAATTCCAAAATCATAAACTCCTTAAACCCGGGAAACTAAGAAAGAGCCAACAAAAAAAATCATCTGAGGCGGATAAGGAGACGAACAATCGCTTGAGATGTCACTCCGCAGCAAAGTATCGTTTTGTTTTGCTTTTCGTTTGTTGGGCCTTGACTTCGGGCGGGACAATGGTGTGGTGCACGACGTGGGGGCGGTAGACTGCGTCTACTGGTGGCATCCTGTGTACAACGAAGACGGTATGTCAGTATGTTTGTATTTTT
>RAON01000308.1:0-32135 GCA_009805295.1 Neurospora sp. FGSC 6877 | reverse complement strand
GACACTCGCGGATAGCTCGATCGAAGACTTGCAGCTGCGCTGGCGGYGCTCGCTTTTCCCATGTTGGGCAGAAGGACAAGGACGACATTGCACTTCCCCATCCGACCTGTCGTGTATATGTTCGGGTCTCCGTCAACTTTGCCGTACTGATCGCCGTCTTCGTCCCACAGCTTATCGATAAGGAGGCATACGGCGTCGAATTCGAGACGGAGCGCGCATATTATCGCAACTTCGAAGTCGCTGCGCCCGTTGGGACGGGTGAAGCCATCAGGCCGTTGACTCGATGATGCATCCATGGGCTGCTATTCCTGCGTTCTTTGCACGAGACATGGTGAGAACATTCACCGATGGAATGAACCTCGTTTTGAATCAGTCGTTCTCCATCTATGGCTAATTCTCATTCAAGTGTACTGGCCAATTACGTGGTTTGCTAGGTGTGCTAACCATGTTGAGGCGTTCGTCTGAAGGCCCTTTTCAAGATATAATTGGCCGCATAGCGCGGGGATAAATCCCGTTTTATTGGAAAGGTATGGTAGCTCATCACGGAGTTGGGCTGCGGCTGTGTCTTGGGCGTAGTTTTGATGCCTAATACGCCTTGGAACGCACGTTTTGCTCTCTCCTTTCTCATCTAAGAACGCATCTTGCACATTGAGCCAATTGTTGGACTGCGGCGGTGCTGAAAAGTGCCCGATTTCCAAAGGGCTGAAACGCGGATGCTTCCCATTTGACCAGTCGTTGACGCCATGTGGAACCGATGTATTGCCAACGAACGGCTCTGCCACAACGCCCATCCGCATCGAGCTGTGCGCTTGGCTTTCAGCCACCAGTGGACAACCAGAACTGCACTGGTTTCTGACAGGAGGGGAAGAGCGAAATGATGTCGGTGGGCCCTCGACATTGGTACTAAACAGAGAGGAAGCGAGGAGACAAGGCAGACAAAGTTCTCAAGTTGTTGGGGTCGTTGACTGTTGCGCTAATTGCGGCGGCGTCGGTGAAGGCGGCTGTGTATGCGACGCTGGGGATGAATCTGGCGTCGGTGATGGTGGAGTATCTTTGCATCGAGACGGTGTTTCGGAGGTCCCGGGGCTCGGTCGTCCTGCTCCTCCGGGAGAAGCAGTCGGTCAGTCGCTGGAGCCGCTCTTGGAGATTGCCCGCCAGCAGCAGCAGGCACTCACATCCAAGCCACATCGCCTTTCCCATTGGCGGCTAGGGGGGTTGCGCCCCAGAAAAGCGGACCTTGACGGCGTCGGCAAGTTGGTGACAGATAGCCTCAGGCTGATTGAGACGGCACCATCCGGCGGTAAAACTTAAAAAAGCACGAGATTCGGATCCGTCACCCGAATGGCAGCGTGGGCTGAAAAGAAGGCGGCGGCCTCATAGGAGTGGGAGACTGGTTGCCCGGTTTTAGTCTGTTGTTCTTGGAGGTTGAGGTGGATGTGGTCAATGTTCGGCGTTGAGATAAGCTCGATAAGTTACCCGTTCACTTCTGGCTGCTCAACTTCCTCCCACAGACGTAAACACTCGCAAGATGTTACAAGATGACGACCATGGCATTAATCGTTTGGTTGCCTTTCGGCCTGACCACGCCCAAGCCGCTCACCACCGAGGAGGCAGCCGAAGCCGGCCTTTTGCCTGCGTCTCACTGGCAACGGGAGCCTGTAGGTCACCGTACCTGCTGCTGGTGGGAGTCAAAGAGACGGGAGGCATGATTAGGGCTAACTGCTTGCACACACAGCTTCCCGACAACGTGGACTTTGACGACGGCGCCTCAGCCATCGGTTCATTTCTTTCCACAAGCACCGCCTCTCTCTCCGAGTCGATTTTCAAGTACCGGACCATCCACGGAAGAACATACCACAGCGAGATTGGCAATGCTGAATCATGGGAACCTAATGATGCTGCTCATATTGATGCCTTGGAGGTTGCGTAGGCGTTGTCAGGTCTTCCCCAGCTCTAGATTGGTTGAGATCAAGCATTTTGGAGTGTATTTGTACAGACATGGAGGCTGACAGCGTGCCAATTCTGGACAAAAGCCATCACACTTACATGGTCGCTATCGGACACAAGCTGTATCTCTCGCCGCTCGATAAGGACAAGGTTCAGAAAGTCGTCGATATTGGCGCTGGCGCGGGCTCGTGGGTGATGTAAGTCTGTACGTTGTTACCTACCTCCAGCTATCCGTGTCAATCGACATGCATCGTACCTACTCTAAGGTAGATAGCTATCTAACATATCGCGCCCTACCTCTAGCGATTTCGCCGACGAATTCCCCAACGCCCAAGTCATCGGCACCGACATCACCCCGATCCAGCCCTCCTGGGCCCCGCCCAATCGCAAATTCGAGCTCGACGACTGCAACCAGGAATGCACCTGGCCCGACAATACCTTCGATTTTATCCATTGCTGCATGATGTTCGGCGTCGTCAACGACTGGGATGATCTGTTCCGGCAAGCCTACCTCACCAGCAAGCCCGACGGCTGGGTCGAGAGCTTTGTCAGCTGCACCACCTTCATGTCCGACGACGGGACGGTCAAGGAGGGTAGCGCCATGAGCCAGTGGGCCAGGGTATTCAATGCAGGAGGCCAGAAATTGGGAAGAACGTTTGAGACGTACGACCAGGATCTGCAAAGAAAGGGCATGGAGAAGGCCGGGTTTGTGGATATCACGGTCAAGGAGTTTTATATCCCTGTTGGTGTTTGGCATCAGGATAAGGAGTTGGCGGAGAAAGGCCTATGGTGGAAGGTTTGTCTGGAGGCCGATCTTGAAGGTAAGTCAATGCACGCCCAGGGGCCAGATCGGTTGAAGTTACCCCTACTTCCTTCTTGACCTCCAAGGGCTGGCTGGATATCTTAAGAGTGTAGGGAGATGCAGATCCGTTGGGCTTGTGCTAACCTGTTGTTACCTAGGATATCTCAATTACGTCTTCAACGTTGTCATGGGGTGGGCACCGGAGCAAACCGCCGTCTACGCCAAGCATCTTCGCAAAGAGATGAACGATCTCCACATCCACGCTTTCTTCAAGGCGCGTGCTGTTTACGGCCGCAAGCCTCACCCAGGTGAGGTAACTGCTTGACTCTGCAGCTAGAGTACAGGTAGGTGTTGGAAGTGACGAGATGAGACAGAACAAGTGGCAGTGAATGTGGGGGTGAATTCGGTGTGTTGATTGACTTGAAAGGAGAGAGAGAGAACAGAGCAGGGAGGACGGAGTCCGACGTGGTTTATATACAGGGTGGCTATGTGTGGATCGTATCCACTCAGACAGAAACGCCAAAGAATGTGATGGCTTCAACAGTAGGTACCTTATTAGCTTTTCTTCGAATGTTATGGATTAGCGTGGGTGATGAGATGCAGGTGACCAAGAGGAATGAGGAGGGGACGGGTATGGATTGGCCGTTTTGAAGGAGTTCAGTCTGGTACAGCCAGTTGTGGACGAATTTACGATTTCTCATTTGGATCAGATCAGGAAGAAGAGAAGAGAGGGTGGCGAGAGCATCGGAGTAAAGGTGCGTTCTTTCTTTATCAGGACCATACATTTAGCCGGCACAGAGTCAAGTCTTTGTCTTGGATTAGATCGGATCATGATCAGTCCGTGGTGTTCCCGTCGTTATCCTGGCTGCTTGCTTCCACGTCGTCGTCATCCGCTTCTTTCGAAGATAGGGAATTCGTTTCCGTGTTCCTGGTTGACGGCTTCCACCTGGGGAACCCCTGTTCATAATCAACATCATCATACAACTTCAAGCGATCCTCACCCTCCGATATCTTGGCCCTCATCTCATCCGTCGAAGCAATGTACAGTTCCCAGTCACCCAAATACATCTGCTCGACCGCTCCATAAATATTCTCCTGATCAAGCTGATCGTTCGGCTTTTTTATGGCCAGATGCCTAGGCAAGTAGCACAGACGGTTGTACGCCAAGTCGTCATAGGGTTCCTTGATGACCCTCGCCGCATTCCAGCACCAGTCGTGCGCAGGGTAGTCGCATAGGTAGTCGCATATCGCACCCATGCCGCCAGCAAAGCGTTCACTTGCTACAAGTCCTAGCTCGGAAGTGCGACGCTCGAGGTAGTCGACGAAGTGGTTCCGGACGCTGGAATCGCATTTAAGAGTAGCCATGCCCCACAGCTGCTTGCACGGCTTCGGCGCCAGCTTGTCCCACAGCTCCTTGTAGTTCCCCGCGATGCACGCCATGGCTACCTGGAGGTGCATGTCCGGCCGGCGTTTGGCAAGGGCCGCCAGCGTTTCTTTGGCGGGAACGAGCGGCCACCAGATCATGCCGGGAATCTCGTCGAAGTCGGCTTCGGGATCGGGATCAGTCTCGGTGATGTGCGACAGGTCGTTGACCATGATGAAGCGCGCGAGGGTGGCGGCTCGGAGATCTCCCGAGTTTTCCCCATCCCGTGGCTGAAGCGATCACCACTTGGCAAAGGTGGTGTTGTGGTATATCCCGCGCAGAACGGCGCCGTACTCGCCCATGACCATGCGCGGCCGACGCAAGCGGAGATAGCGGTCCAGGTTGCCTTCATACGCGGCCATGATTATCAGCGGGTCCTTCATCATAGTGGGCAGATGCAACGGCAGAGGCGAGTAAAGCAGCTCGACGTGTTGCGGGGCAGCGTGTCCTGCCCTGCATAGATGTGTGTCATCACGAGGCCGATGTGGTCGTCTTCGGCGATGTCGAAGGGACAGGAATCATAGTGAGGGTTGTAGTTGATGGTCCTATAACGGTGATCCTCCGGGTTTACCGTCACATCCAGTGTTGATCGGACGGCCGTGTCGCCGTTCATAAAGGCCGGACACCGAGGGTTTTGGTGGTTAACGGACCGGGTGTAGTCGTCCAGGACGGCGTAGCAGACTGGCTGCTTCATGATGTACTCGAAGATGGCCTTGGACCCTGGTTTATCCGATTCCCTAGCCTCTTCGGCGATCGACACCTCGGGGAGGAGACCAAGCTCATGGTACAACCCCTCATATCCTGCCACGGCACATGCCCGACCGACGAGGTATGCCATCTCGGGATAGCGTTTTGCCAACTGTCGGAGCGTGTTCTCGCTGGGGACGTCCGGGTGCCAGAAACAGTAGGGTTTGGCGTCGTCCGTTGCCATTTTCGGGATCTGGTTGCTCATGATGAGCCGGGCATTACGTGCCCGAGCAAAGTTGCTATCGGGAAGCTTCTTGCAGAGCTTCACCACTTCTTGAGACTTGGCAAGTGCTTCGTTGTGTCGTATGCCGTAGATGGCGCAGTAGAGGAGTCCGTTTGCATAGTCATTGGGAAGGCGCTCCCCACGTAAGGCGACGCGACTCTCATGGTAGAACTCCTGGTCAGCCATTTGGCGCGAAAAGAAGTGGAAGCTGCTGAGGTCCTTTTATATAGTAGGTAGACTTGAAGGTGTTTTTCAAGTGAAGAAAAATGGACATTGGTGTGTTTGAGTGTGTGAGGGAGGGGAGAGAGACGGGTAACAATTAAATAGGTACTAGAAGCGTCGTCTGGTACTTCTATGGTACTGCAGTACCTCTAGGTAGGCGTGGTACTTCCCCTTGGTGTACTGTAATACCCCTGTACGTATATATTACTACGTACCTGCCCAACTCTACCTAGCCCCTTGCACCTTAACGGCGTGGGATCAGCGAGCCATGGTTGGTTAGCTCCAAAAGTTTGGAAGGCAAGTCTGGCCCTTCCCGTCTTTTGACACATGCAGGCTTGCCGCTTCTTCAGGGGCAGGGCAGGTTCTGTCTTTGGTCTTTCCATTTTTCCTTTTTTGTGCAACATGTGATTGTCCGATTTCGCTATTCCAGCTACACACCCCTCGAGTCTCCAACTCACTACTCACTCGCGAATATTCCCCAGACTGGAATATCTCTATTTACTGTACAATCTTGTAAAAAATCATGGGTAGCGGCCGATGATGTCCTTTAGAGACTGGACCGGTCGAACATGGTGAACGTGGTGTTGCTCGCTACCCGTTCCGTGTCTACCCCTACTCTAGGTAGACCAGACGACCAAGATTGGACATGGTCAAGAAGCGCTCTTATACCGTAGGCAATCCCATGATGGTATGCGAGGTGACAGGAGGCCTGATGCAAGTTGGGCAGAGCCGCCTCTCATCGTTCCCCTAACATTCAGCTGAAGTTGGTCTGCACTACTGAATGCAGTACGACGTGACACTGCGTGATTGGTGGGTACTAGACTACAGGCACATGATGGAGAGGGTTTCAGATTCTTGACTTGTAGGTCCAGTTGGCAGCGCAATCAGTCTGTCAAGGATCGGCGTGTTTTTATCTTGGCCATCTTTTCTTTCGTGGCCTTCCTGGGTGATACCGAGCAGAGGAGGCAACCCTGACCTCTTTCCGCCCGAGAGGACAAACACGACATGCGACTGGAGCTCAAAATCCCCATCCACCAAAGAGAGAAGACGGTTTTGGTTCCTCTTTCGGAACCTTTTTCACGCTGACCTGCGTTACCCCTGCGCCTCCCTTTGTGAGCACCGGTGCTCCTCCCCCTGAGAGCGTCCGCGTTCCCAAGCCATAGGACAGCAAAGAAGATTGGGTCGCTTGAAACCGGGCCAACAAGTTAGTAAAGACCGGACGCGGTAAACACAAGTTAGGGGCGGATTGACATTACCGGTAAGAAAGCCGTCGATACCGGCAACCAAGCTGTCGGTATTCTGCAAATGGCCGCCAACACTCGCTATAATACTGCCCGTATCCTGCAGAGCATCAGCGGCACCAGCCATCACATTGCCCGTGCCCTTCAACAGTCCTCCGGCACCCGCCACTATGACATCCGTAGTATCCAGCACTAGGTTTCCAGCTACTGTCACTGCCTTGTCGGTTGACCCTGACATGAGACCTCCGACACTGGCTAGCAGGCTCATGACCGTGTCAAACCCTGGCAAGCGCGACATGGTGGACAAGATCGGGGTGGTGCTGAAGTCCAGGAAGCCCTCTATCGTGGATCCAATTCCGCCAAACGATGAAGTATCCGAATATGCCTCCGACTCCCATCGATTTTCCTTGACGAATGCTGCGTTATAGTTGATGTTGCGAGCCGTGTGCTTCAGGCCGCTCGTTACATCCATGATCATGGCAGCATGGTCGACTCCGTACCCTTCCACCAGATCCGCCCACAGCTGCGCATGCACCTTGTCTACCTCGTCCTGCAACCTCATGCGATCGTAGTATCTGATGAGGCTTTCCATGATGCGCACCTTTTTTGGATGGCCTGGCGCGAGCTTTGCCTTTCCATCGGGGCCGTAGCAATTCAGGACGCGGAGCAGAATGGCTTCGCCTTCTTTGGGGCCGTTGTCGGGACCGCCATAACCGTCCAGATACAAGTCTCCAAGAGCAGTGGATGCTTCGAGCGTGAGCATGTGTGTCTCGCCCAACAGTTCCACAAGGCGCTTGTGCGTGTTCTGCATCGTCGACTTGGCGGAAGCGATGTCCGGGTGAGGTCTGTTTCTGCTGTAAGGGAAAAAGTCGCTTCCATGGACTTGCTTATTCTTCCCTGCTTTGTACCCGTTCAGCTTGAGCTGAGCCAGCTTCAGTCGCGCTTCGAGGAGCTTCGCTTCGCAAGTATCCAAGATGTTCTGGGGTTGGTCGGTGTCTCGATGACTTTGAAGTAGGCTTTCAAAGCCATTGACAGCTTGTTCAACAAGGGCCTTCCCGTCCCTGAACTTGCGCATATCTCCATACAAGGCACCGAGACCCATGCACGCAACCAGCTTCCTGAACACACCCTCAAGATTACCCCAAGTTGCATAGCCATTCATGGCGAGCGTGTAGAGCTTTATGGCTTCGTCGTGGGTGAGTGTGGTGCGGATGAGCGCACAAACCTTGGCATAGTCCATGGCGGCGTTCAGTGTATCCGGGTCCGTTACCACCGGCGCTGATTCCGGGTCCGAACTAACAGGTCTTGGCTCAGCAGCAGGCAACGTTGTCTTATCGGTGGCCGGCCGGGCTTCATCGATCGGCTTTGCATCTTGGGCAGCTGCTTCCGTGGCCTTTGCTGAGATTGCAGAGAAGGCCAAGTAGGCTTCGGCGAACATCTCCTGGGCCTTGCTGATTGTGCCCTTCTCAAAGTACACATTGCCGAGCAGCTGGGCAGCGGTCGCTGTCATGCGATGGCTTGGGCCAAGGATTTTGTCAAACCCGCGGTGGGCACGTCCACAGACCTCCCCAGCTTCCGCCGACTTATTGCGGAGCGAATAGACTTGTCCCAGTTTCAAGCACGCAACCAGCGTCTCGCGGTGATAGGTGCCCACCGTCTTGTCATAATTCTCCAGACTTCTTCAGCAGATTTTCGGCCTCCTCTTGTTCGTCAAGGTGCCCGTGGCTGAGTGTCTCGGCATACATGACAGCAGCCCCCAAGGTTTGCAGATGTTGCTCCCCATACAGATGTTGGTAGCCTTTCCAGATCATACCGAACTCCCTTTTCGCAGATGCGAGATCCTTTTGCAGTCTGTAGGCTTGGCCAAGGATCCGACGCGCCTCACACTCTGCCACATCACCGGCCATCCTATCCGCCCCCCTTGTCCCGGTCCCTGCCCCTGCGGCATCGCCTTTAGCTGACCCATATGTGTTCAGGTTTGCCTTGAGCGTTTCAAGCACGTCAAGTGGGATCTCGCCATGCTGCACATGCAGCTGAACCAAGGCACTGAAGGACAAGAAATCCAAGCGGCTCAAAGCAGACGAATGCCGCTGATCAATTGTCTTTGCCTTTAGCAATTCCTCGGCAAGTTTCTTGACATCTTGGAAGCATTCCCTGGCGCTGGTGACAATAGCCTGCTGCTTCTCTTCTGTCCTGAGAATATGAGAAAAGACCGTTCCGAGCTCGTAATCTGCCGAGAGTTTCAAGATGTTGGCTTCAATTCCGAGAAACCGCGAGGCAATTTCCTTTGTTTTTTCCAGCTGTGTCTGTGCTTCCGGGAACTTTGTTTGGTTTCTGAACAAGACACCGAGGTAATACCGAGTAAGGCCGATGATGATGTGCTCATCGTCACAGTCTTTGCGCCAAAGAGCCGGGACTTGGTCTCCCGACGACAAAGGACAGAGACGGCTGACAAAGCCACTCAGTGCTCGCATCAAGTGCACCTCGGCTGACGAGAATTTCGATCTTAATAGGTGGTTGACGCCGAGGTGAAGGGAGGTGAGCAGAATCAACAGGTGGTCCCCGTGAAACATGGTGTCGAACCGCTTAAGCGCTCGCTGGTAGACACCGGCGACCTGCTCATCGCGCTTGTTCTTGTCTTCGAAACCAAGCCGATCTCGCTCTGGCCACTGGATATTGAACCCTTCGACGCTCTCGTCCGGGAGACAGCCGAATTTTCTCAAAGCTTTCTGGAACGTCTTGGCGGCACGATCAAAGGCTCCTTGCCCAGTGAGCAAAATGGTGAAATCGCAAATGACGTCCAGCTCCAATCGGTACCACCTTTCGGTATCACGTACCCATTTCGCTTTGGTAACTGTCTGGTTCCCACCCGAGTCACTCAGGAGCAAAAGCGGGCCACCCACATTTTCCTCGGCGTTGAAGGCCCCCAAGGTCGTCGCTGGCTGACTCATTGGCAGGTCTGGAGAGATTTTAGCACCTTTCCATAACTCGAGACTGCGGGATGTCCGTGAGCGTTCTGATGTCTCCGTTGACGGCATTCTTGTCTCCCCACGTGCTTCTGCCTCTCGTTCACAGTCCTTGAGGATTTGTTCAAACATTATGGTTGTTTCCTCGATAAAGTCTTTAGATGTAACCGCGAGTTTAGGTCTTGCTCGTTGTCCTCCAGCTCTCGAGCAGCTCTTAGACTGGTGGTCCCAAGTGCGTACTTGGCATGGAGTAGTCGCAAGGGGTTTCTGGTCTCGCCATCGGGTTTCGGGTACATGCCCACGACGCGGGAATACATCTTGATGACGTCTGCAAGTCTGCCAGTCGTGGCGTACACATCCCCAAGCATCTTTATACTCCTGCCAGCGTTTTCGCCAGATCCCAGCTGTTCATCAAAGATTCTGAGCTGCTCTCTAATCATCCCGAGGTTCACACCGTGTTTGACAAGGTATAGTGCTGCGTCTTTATTCCTTGTTTGGATCGCCTTCAAGAGATCGTCGGCATCCATCTTGGTCACCAGCTCGGGAGAGGAGAGTGTGTGGGCTCTGTAGTCGTCCAGGGACTTTCCCGAGTCGAGCCACTTGGGGGGTTCAGAGCGGGCCAGAGTCAGCTGGCGGTCGGCGGTCAAGTTGCTGGCCTCATCCGAGTCGTTTACCGCGGGGATAGCGCTGCCACACATTTGGCTAATAGCGTACTCGGCATACATGCCTTCGGTCTCGTCGGGCTCCTCTGCTCCTAGTCTTATTTTCAATAACGTGGGTGTGTCAGAGTCGACTTCTTCCCCATCACGCTCTTCAACTACAGTTCCTATGTACCGACATTCCAAAGTGCCGTCTTCCTTGTTGATGTTGACAGGGATGGCGAGGAGGGATAACGGCTCGTTACGGTCAGCCGAGGGGTGTAAAAGCAAACAGCGCTCCCAATGGGTAAGGGCGACGTTGACCTTTACGGCTGCTGCAAGATCGCTTCCGTACGCTTTCAGCCTTTTGACCGAGTCCTCGTCAATCGGGTGGCAGAACCAATGCCCGTGGACAGCACCACTGTCGTCAATCTCGAGCAGGTCTCCCGACCTATTGCCACCTAAATCGGCCGACGTGTCGACGGGCATGTCGTCGAGTGTAGCGGCACACCACGAGTATGGGCCTTGGTCGCGCATGGTGGGTTTCCCATGGAGCAGGCAGAAGTATGGGATCTTGCCCAGGTAGTGGAGAATCTGGGTAGTAATCAAACTCTCGCCCTGGGTGAAGTCGCAGTCAGGAACACCAGCCAGCAGCGCGGCGATGACGGTCCGGTCGCGCACCCACGAAGTGCTGCGACAAGACAGGATGGCTAGCAGATCGCCGACGTCGTCGACGGGCTGGCGAAGTCTTTTGACAAGCGTCGTAGCCAATCAGTGTGCACGAGAGGTAGACCCGGGCCCCTGCGCCAGGACGTCCTTGTCCAAGTCCTTGATCACAGGCGGCTCTCCCTTGACGGGATTCGCAAACAGAATCTTGACAGTCCTCGACATGGACAGTTCCAAGGCAGTCCAGCCGCGAGTGAACCAAGTGGACAGAACCAGGGCCAGGCAGGGGCTTCCATCATCGCTCCAGGGAAACTTGAGAAGGGCATTGTCGTGCACGACGGTGTATCTGGCGTTGGCGTAATTGCTATGCATCATGTTCAGAGCCTTGCTGCGTGCCTTGGGTTCGCTCGGGATCGACAGGGCATCCCACCACACCGCCTTGCAACCAAGCTGCTCCGCGACGCGGGCGAAGAAGTCGTACAGACAAGAGTTCACGGTGCCTGCCTCTTTCAACCCGACACCGGTGCCATCCGACCAGACGTGGGAAATTGCAATGTAGGGGTCATGGAAAGTGCTCAGCTTGGGTGTTTTGCACACCTCCATCCAGGCAGTGCTATTGCCCATTTCCAACGCCGTCTCGAGGAGCTCGACAGGGAACTGCTTCTGGTCACACTTGTTGCCGGTGCATTTGTGAAGCTGTGTAATCGAGGTGCTGTTCAGGTGCGCCCACTGACATTTGCTGGGGGTGCAGAAATTGTGCTCCCCGTGACCAAGGGCGTGGCCATGGGCTTTGAGGGCGGCGATGATGTCAGGGAGATCACTCTGTTTTCTATCGCTCACGCTGACCAGATTCCAGAGACGGTTCTTGCAGAGACCCAAGCGCTCCATGTCGCGCACTGCGCGCTCGATCCAGGGGAGGGACACCTCGGCGGGGAGAAAATGGTGATTCCAGCGGCCGAGCTTGCTGGGACCGAGGCCGATTTGGGATTGGATTTTGATCATCCAGTATATGACATTGGAGACCTGGGCGAGGTCAATGGACGATCTTGTGCCAGAATCGCCGTCGAGAAAGGGGAGGAAGGGGCGAAAATCAGGCGCTCTTGGGTGATAGCGGCAGTCTCTAAGGATCTTGCAAAGGCCGGACACGGCGGTAGCGATATGAGTATGTGCCGGAGACTGCTTCTCTTTGTCGTCCATGGCGTCCTGGCAAGACATGGCGACAAGAACCCATTCTCTGAAAGCGGCTCAGTCGCAAACGGGAGCGGCCCTGGCCATGGCCTCCTTCCTGGCGAGGCATAGCTCACGTCGGCATTCCTTGATGTTGGCATGGACGCAAAGCTGGGCGAGCTGAGAAAGGAAGCCCATGTCGTCATGGTCGAGCAGGCCGAGCTTAGGCTCCGTCACCCAGAGGCCGGGACGAAGAGCTGAATTGGGGCACAGACGCTCTTGGGCGAGTTTGCGGGAACTGGGCGCCGAGAGCAGGCGGTCGTGGAACTTGATGGAAAATACCTGGACGGGGCTGGACTCGCCGGACTTGCTGGAGCTGGGTTGCCTATCGGTGTACCTGTGCCATGTTAGCCGGCCTGTATCGTGGGTTTCTTGTATCCATGCAAGACTGCTCGCCTCTCGTCGGGGGTGCCGACACGATATTCCTCGTCATCGGACTCGTCATAAGCGTAATCTTTACCGGGACTAGCCAGCATTCGGTGATATGCAAATGCTTGGGGGATCATAGTGAGATCCCCATCGAGGCTCGACACAGTGGTCAACTGCTGGAGGGAAGCGGAAGCCATGGTTGAAGCTACCGTCGAGCTTGTCGGTCGTGTTGTTGGCTCAAGGTTGGATGTGAATCCTCCATTGGGAACGGTAACCGTGGAGGAACCGTGACCTATAACATGACATGTATGCCATCCTATTGAAGCATCATGGACGATAGCCAGGCACCCAGCTGGGTGAGGTCCATGGCAGGGGCAAGCGGCGGCAGACTCCTCGGCGACTGATTCGGGTTTCTGACTACCCCCTCAACGCTATCGCTTGGGCGACTCTGTGGGCGGCTCTGGAGCCCAACATGCGCGAGCTTGACAAGGCAACGAACTAATGGCACGACGATCGTCCAGCAGTTTGCCGGCGGCAACCGCGTCTGGTGGTGAACACGTCAATGTCAAGTGGCTTCAGTTCCATCCCATGTGTTCGCGCATGCTGCATGCTGCATGCCCACTGCCGGCTGCATCTGTAGAGCTGCCCAAGCACGGATGTGGATTGAAAGAAACATGAGGGCCAATGGAAGCCGGCTAGAGGTCGGGTACCTTGATAGCTCTACTACCTCTTGGGAGGTTTTTTCGGTAGTGGGTGAGTGCCGCGCGGGCCGGTCAGGCGTCGTTGACAAGTAGCAAGTTCCCAAGCTATAACCGTATAGGCGGCACTGGCAGCCCCAATAGAAAGCTTTGGTGGGGCGCGACTTCCAATACCTACACTAGTGTAGTTCCTTTGTACATGCCGGTCTCCTAGACCTAAGCATGATGCAGTTTCCAAGTTTCAGCTTTCAGCTCCCCCGCTTTGGGCAACTTGACACTCCGCGCACTCACGGCCAGTCGATGACTTGCGGGAAGGAAGCGACCATATTGAGGAAGGAAGGGTTTTTGGAAACGGGAAACGGGAAACGGGAAACGGGAAATGGTACGTGGAGCCGGCGTCGTGGGCAGTAAACTGAAAAGATAAGATAAGCAAAAACACCAAAAAGCCCACAAAGCAAACATACAATACCTAGGATTCGCTGGTCGTCACCGAACCCAACTACTAGTCAGGCGATGTTACGATGCACCAGCTCACGTAGTTCCGTATCGCGTAGTTGGGTACAAATGAATAAATAACTAAAGCTAAAGAAGAAAAGAGTGAGAGATTGAGAGCTGGGCTCTAGAGTGCATCCTTATATGGGATGAGCTCAGATTCTGCCACCCTCTACCGTCTTCCTTATCTAATCTAATAATATGTCAGGGTTGCGGGATTCATATCGTCACACTTGTATCCTTTTGGAACATAGCCTAGAGGTGTAGTGGTCCACCAGCGCCGTGACATCTGTCACATGGGCATTGCATATAAGACCCCTTCTCTTCCATCCCATGTATCTTGATTCTTCTCTTTTCTTCCCTATCTTTAAAATCTTATTACATTCATCAGAACCTTTTGGAGCTTTGGCCCTTAATTCTATGTGCCGTGACAGAAGGAAACCCCCAAGAGGAAAGGCTCGATGGGGAGGACTGGGTTTTATACCCTGAACTCTGGGAGGGAGTCAGGCCAAGCCCAGAACCTGAACCATCTAAACCAAACCCGTGAATGGAAGCGACCCTCAATGGGATCTGTGCACGTGAAAGACCCTTGACGGTCCCAACCGTCACACTTTTACTTTATAATACGAAAAATTTTATATAGTGTATAAACATTTCATTTAATATTAGAAATGGCGGTAGCCTCACTACTTCTCCTGATCTTAAGGGGGCATTCGATCGGGTTGACCATAGATGGCTCCTCCACACCTTGTGGGAAAAGGGGCTGCCCCAATGGCTTCTCCAATGGGTCGAAAGTTTCCTGACTAACCGAAGGGGAAGTCTATTCTTCGACGGGAAGTCGTCACGGGAGTTTCGAGTGCCCGCAGGGGTGCCGCAAGGCTCCCCCCTCTCACCAATCCTCTTCTTAATCTTCATTGCCACAGTATATGAGGCACTGAAGGAATTGAAGGGCATAGTGACGGTAGGGTTCGCAGATGATACTAACATCTTGGCCTTTTCTAGGTCGACGAGGGAGAACTGCGAGAAGCTGAAGGAAGCATGGCGGATCTGCCACGGATGGGCGGAGGAGAGAGGAATGGAGTTTGAGGCTGGCAAGTCCGAGCTCATCCACTTCACCAAAACCCGACAGCCACGGACCGAGACCGTCGACTTAGGGGGACACCAGTTGGCGCCCACGGAGTCGGCGCGGTTCCTAGGGGTATGGTAAGACCACAAAGTGACCTACCGAGCACACCATCAGGCAGTAAAGAAGAAAATGTCGACACAGATCTTCGCTCTCACACGCATCGCGGCGAAGACGTGGGGTTGTAGCCTCGTCCGAGCAAGGGAAGTGTATACAAAGGCAATTCGTGCGGCAGTAGCCTACGGAGCGTCAGCGTACCATACGCCAACGGAGCCGCTTTGGGAACCACACGGCCTTGCGAAGGCTCTTGCAACGACCCAGACGAACTGCTTGAAGGTAGTCTCTGGCGCTTACAAGGCCGCGTCTACGTTTAGTGTGGAGACGGAGGCCTTCTGCCCACCCCTCGACCTCTACCTCAATAAGAGGGTTAGAGCGTTCGAGGAGCGACTCGCCCGCTCACCGGCGGCGGCCTTTGTTAGAGGAACACCAGCCTGGGTGGCGGCAGAGTTACGGGGTAGAAGGGGAAGTAGACAACTACAGCCGTCCCCGGTCAGCGGCCGGGCGAAGGCCGAGTGGGCTGAGCAATGGGCCCCTAAAGAAGACATCCCAATACCGCAGGGAGGGGTGAGAGAGCCCACGCCGGGCGAAAAGGAGCAGTGGTTGGAAGAGGCGACTCGGAGGGAGTGGATAGCGAGGTGGCACGTTAGGGTGGCCGAGGCGATGAGGAAAAGGAAGAAGCTGAGTGCCGCAGAGGCGCGTGCTCGGTTGGATGGAACCACACTACAGTACCACACATGACCCAGCACGGATGAGAAATCATCCCCACACTACCTCTCGAAGGCTATGAGCTCACTCCTGGTGCAAATCAGGACGGGCAAAATAGGCTTACGGGCGTTCCTCTTCGAGAGGAGAGTGCCGGAGGTGACAACGCCGTACTGCCAATGCGGGTTAGCGAAGGAGACGTTCGAACACATTGTCTTGGAATGTAGGGAAACAGAAGACACATGGTTATGGGGAGACCCAACGTGGCCGACAAATATTGAACAACTCCACGACGAACTCGAGACCGTGGCGGGGGGCGGAACGAATCCTCCGGTGGGCCATGCGACTGGGACGACTGCAGGAGTATAAGCTGGTAGTGAAGATAGAACAAGCGAAAGAAACGGAAAAGCTACTGGGGAGTTCAGATTGATCCTTGATTCTGGAGAGCGGGAGTGCGATCGGGGGGACGGAATCAGCCTCTCTCGGCTCCGCGCAACGGAATCCAAGATCGGGCCTCGGGAATGACGGTGAGGTCATACCGAGAGGAAGATAAACACCGAAGGCACGGCGCTAACACGGCGTCGTCGCAACAAGAGAAGCGGAGGGTTTTCATCCGGCTACGGTACGGTTTTCCTCACCGACTAAGAACGGAAGCAGCACCGCATACCCACTGGGTAGACTATGTAAATAGTTAGCGTGTATAAGACCAATAATAATAATAATAATATTAGACATTATTACAATGAAATTAAACTACTTTGGAGCGTTGCCTGCTGTCACAAGTTGACATTGCTTATATAGTGTGCATTCCATGTTCTGCCTTGCAAGCAGAACATCGGCCTATCTTTTGGTAGTTTGGCTCACTAGGTATATGCACCCTAGCCTGTCATACCTGCCACCCCTACCGAATTCAGCGGACAATAGTGTCAGTCACGTGCCACAGTGATAGCAGACTACCCACATCGACCAAGCGGTTGAGGAACCCTAACCCTAGAGCTGGCTSAGCCAGCTCTAGGGTTAGGGTTCTGACCGTCATATCTAGAAACACAGGTCCCCACAATCACTGTCGGCTACATTTCCGCACCTCTCGAAGGATTGATTGATTAAAGAGATGCGAGAAAAGAACGAGCAAACGCCATTTCTCAGCCCGAACAGGAACCTGTCACAACTTTTCTCTTGTGCCTACGTATGAAACGAGTTAGAAGGGGAATATTCAACACCTTATTGAGCACCCGACACTTCAATAAACGGACTACCGGCTTCCGAAGCGAAAGTCCGAGTTGTCGGAGTGGGATTTGTTCTACTAGAAGGCGGCCACAACCAAGCACCTCCTTAGCATCTTTTCATTACGCGATTCTATAGATCAATTGCGTTCACGATGGTGTTTATGGGATTTACGTGTTCAGGATCCGAGTCCCGCTATCTGTACTACGGTGGACTTGATTCAGAATAAAGACTAGCAGAAAAAACAATAATACAGCTACGGTTGATACTGCTTATTTTGAACGTAATGTCCAGCCTTATAAGACTACCCTATATACATCCTCGGGCTGAATGGGTGTTAGAAACTTAATGAGGTCTTCGTTGGGTAGGTTTTGCAGTTCGCCAAGCTGTCTCCTTTGGAACAATCTTTCTTTGAACTCTCCTTCACCCCAAACAGAAAGTAGAAACTCATTGCCCACCTCACCCAACAACATTAGGCTTTCATACCGAGCAATGGTGGCACGGAAGGTCTCGAGGTCTTTGTTCGAAAACCTCGTCAAAGCTCTTAACGTGAGCCCACTACCAAACCCAAGGGGTAAAAAGCAGAGAAGCCCATCGTATCCTTCTACCATCTTCATGATCTTCCGAGCCTCAGATGTTTCCGCCGCGAATGCCTTCCGCGCTTTAGGAGTGTCTTCAATGCCACGACCTGCTAACACAGCTGATATACAACTTCTGCTTGCTCGATGTCGATGTTGATTTTCTTTCATGACTTTGGAAAGCCGAAAACTGGCTGACATTCCCAAAACGGTGTACAAAATACTGAGATTTTGTGCTGCTTGGCAGACTAACGCCACCCAGAGAAACGTATCCTGCGCGTTGGAGCGCAAGTAGCCCTGAACGACTTTTTTCGTAGTTAGATTGTACTTCTTCAGCCCTTCTAGTTGTGTGACAAGGGCAAGTTTCTGGGCTTGGAACAAGTCGTTCAATTCAGCTGATAATTTACTTTGGTCTCGAAGGCCTTGTTGATCCTTTCAACCTCCATGAGAAGGTCGGGCCATCTTCCTCCCGCAACAAAGAGTCTTGGCGCCCAGTGTTAGTGTTAACGCTAGGTTGCACGCAAAATCCTTAACACCACCAAGATCGCCGTTTTCACGGTCGATATCTCAACAACCGCAACGACGAAATGTCTACGCCTTCGCCCCCTGGGGCCCCCAAACCGTCGCCGCCGGCTATGACGCCGGTTACCCCTCTGCCGGACACCCTTTGCGTCCCGCCCCCGCCCTCTACGACGGCGCAGTCGGCCAAGAGAGCCCGGACTGCGGACGAGGAAGTCCGTCACGCCCACACCACCGCCACTGCCCCCACCACTGTGCCCATCTCATCCTTCGCAGAGACTTTCATCTCCGAAGCTCTCACGAGAGCTGAAGTCTACCGCTCCTTCGCCACTGCCCTCGACTCTGAGCTCGCCCGCTTCTCCGTCGTCTCTCCAGCCCATGCCCGCGAGGCGACCACCTCGCACGAACCATCACCGCCGCTCTGCAGAAAAGTTCTGTATCCTTACCACCTACCTTGGACACACCGTCGCCTACCCCGGACTCCACCGTCCCAGCAGGCACGGGAAAAGGACCCGTCACGTTCGCGGAAATAGCCGCCAAAGGCGCAAACTCCGCCTCCGCCTCCCGCTCCACTTCCCGCTCTTCCCGCTCCCGCTCCAGCTCTACTACCTATACCTCCGCGTCTACCCGCAAGGCTGCCCCGCCTCCTACATCGCCCCAGAGCGACGGCCGTGTCTTCCTACGACTTGATAGAGGCTCCCCCTTCGCCGATGCAGATGCCTTCGCTATTCGTAAAGAAGTGTAGACACTCCTCCGCCTCGCCCCCACCGATATCCCCGGATGCCACAAAGTTCCCACCGGGTTCGCCCTCGTGCCCAAGAACGACGCAGTCCGCCAGGCCCTCCTCGCCCGAAAAGATGAGATTGGCGCCCGTTTCGGCTGTGTCCAGGTCGAAGTGCCTAAGAAATGGGTCACATACGTCGTCCAGAATGTGCCCATGACGATGCAGATGGGTATGGTCCCCGTAGACACTACGACCGCCATCAAGGACGAGGTCCTCGTCCAAACCGGCCAGTCGCCCTTCGCCCTCTGCCCCTCCCAGTACTACCGTCCCGGCGAGGCCTACGCAACCGGGCTTATCTCCTTCGACAGGTCTGTCTCTCCCTTTCGCCTCTTCGACGTTAGCAGCGTTAGCCGCCTTATCCAAAAGAGGCGCCTACTCGGCCAGTGCATCGAATGCTTTGAATGGCACGGTCGCAAGGGGTGTGCCCGTGCCGCGCGATGCCCTCAATGTGGACATATTGCTCATGGCGAGTGTGACCGCCGCGTTCAATGTGCCAACTGCCGAGGCCCTTTCGAGTCCACTCATGGCGATTGCCCTATGCGGCCAAAACGCCAGGGAGATACTATCGTCCGCCCGACCCCCCAGCAGCGCAAGGACATTCGCCGCGACGGCGGTATTCTTTTCACTAGGAAATACGACCGCCTCGCCCCCCCTGACAGCCAGGAAGATACCGCCACGTCTTCCGGCGAGCTGCCCAGCCACAGTTCCGCCCCCTCCGGCCCCGAGAACTCCAACAGCCCTGACCAGACCCAGCCCTCAGCTGATGGGGATACGATAGAAGTCCAGTTGAGCGAGTCCTCGTCCTCCGACTACGCAGTCCGCCGCTCCAGCCGCCCCAAAACGCCCTCCAAGAGGGCCGCTGGCCTATGAGTGGACACTCGACCCCTTCTCGTGTGTCACACGGACATCGCCCACAGTCCAGGGTCAGGGTCGCAAGGCTCAGCAGAGCCTCAACGCCTGGCATTAGCCTCGAGATGCCCGGTGGCCTCCGGCCGCAACACTCACCTCGGCCGGACCCGCGGCCACGGGCACTGCTTACCCAAACCCCTCTCGATACCATCGGGCTAGCGAGCCAACCATGGAAGTGCCGAAGACGTTGATGAAACACCATGAGACAATTCCCAGTCATCCCAGAAGCAGCCACAGCCAACCAAGCAAGAAGCACGGCGCCCGGATGAAGGACAGCGCCAGAAGGAAAATGGAGAATGGACGAAAGCATTCAGAAGATCCACATGTATGAAGACTGCTAGATAGATGCCTTGAAGCCTGAGGCGAAAAGGCTTGATGCGTACCTCAAGCACGTACCGATTCCCTTTGGCATAAGAAGGCCTTGAAGCCCAACCTTCTCCTGGAGGTTGAGAAGANTAGATGCCTTGAAGCCTGAGGCGAAAAGGCTTGATGCGTACCTCAAGCACGTACCGATTCCCTTTGGCATAAGAAGGCCTTGAAGCCCAACCTTCTCCTGGAGGTTGAGAAGATCAACAAGGCCTTCGAGACCAAAGTAACTTATCAGCGGAATTGAACTATTGTTCCAAGCCCAGAAACTCTGCCCTTGTCACATCGTGATAGCCTGAACAATTCTAGACTACGTATCTTTCAGGCTAACGTAGCACGAGCACGCGATACGCACGAGATTGCCCTCCAAGCTGCTAGTGAGGCTGGAGCGGACGTAATTATGATCCAAGAGCCACGAGCGTGGTTCTACGAGGGCCGCTTTGGTATTCCCGGGCACCCCCTTTACGCTCTTTACACTCCTGTTCGCACATGGACAGAGGACACTGCTACCCACCCACGCGTCGCTACGTACGTCCGTAAGGGAATGGCGGCGGGAGGGTTCATACTCGGCGATACCAGAGATCTACTGTGGGTAAAGACGCAGGGTGTCACTTTCGTTAATATCTATCGACGATCCGAGGATTTTCTGCCCTTGAAACTCTTCAGAACTGGCAACCAACGGCAAAGACACTCCTCGCTGGCGACTTCAATGCTAAACACTACACCTGGAAACCCGGCGCAGAGACGTCAGAATGCGCTACGCGTATTGTTAACTACGTAGTAGAGCACGGCCTCGATTTACTAACGGTGCCCGGCATTCCTACTCACAATCGTGGCAATACTATCGACCTCACCTTTTCGAACATTCCCCTTTGCTCAACAAGGGTCGCCCCGGAACTGGACTGCGGTTCTGATCACCAAGTTTGCAATACGGACATCCCTACCCAACCGGTAGAGCCTCCCCGCCGTCGACTGGTCCTTCGTGAAGACCCAGAGGCTATTAGGCTTTATGCCGAAAACGTCTCGTTTCTCATGGGTTTGGTCCCGCTCCTCCCTACAGGCGAGGACTCCCCGGAAAGGCTCGACGAGCTCGCCGAGGCCCTCTGCAAAGTTCTTACAGAGGCCCTCCAGATTACCTGCAAGTCCTCGAGACCTGAGAAGAACGCAAAGTGGTGGAATAAGACGTGTGCGCAGGCATCTAAGATATTCCGCAACTATCGACATAATAACCCGAATCCCATTCACCGACGGGTAGAGTCGCTTCGGCAGGAATTCAAAAGGGTAGTCAGGGAAGCGAAGCAGCTATTTTTCGACGACCTTATTACTAAGGCACAGGACGACAAGGACATCTATCGGATCGTAGCGTGGCACAAGCCTCGTGACCGTATGGAGGCTCCCCCGCTTGTTATAGACGGACAGGTGGTTGTTGAGCCAGAGGCTAAGGAGAGGCCCTCCGTACGGCTTTACTAGAAAGGAACAGCGAGGACGAGGACCTTGAAACCGGCTGGGTGCCCTCGGTGCCACGTCGTCGCCTACCCTAGTCTTCGGTCGTCCACGCAGACGAGGTCTACCAGACCCTCAACATATGTCCGTGTTATGAAGGAAGGACAAAGTCTAGGCCAGTTGAAAAGTGCTCGGTAGGGCTTCCGGCGGACACGAGTGACAACTAGCGTATGCTTGAGGCGATCCAGCCTCGGGAATCTGATGTGGGAATCTGGGGTGGGATTGTTATGTTGGTACAATATCAGGGGGGTTTCTGAGTCCTTGGGGATGCTTGCTTACCTTAATGACTTGAATAACTGAAGAAAAGAAAAATGGTGTGTCACAAGTCGAGATATCGCCGTCTTTTCTTGTCTTATATGCTACTGAAGTCTCAAAAGCTAGACTGAAACAAAAAAGCCTGACAGGGGTAACTGGTAATCGATACCATCAAGATTCGCGGTTTGACCCCTTGCAAATGATAAAAGATGCACAGAAAGTGTCCAGGAGGCAGTGCAACAGGACCCGCTGGTACCTTAACCGGGCCGACATCGAATCACGAGCCACTTACCGTTTGGGCGAGCCCCGCAATTTCTGGGAAAGATGACTGTCATTACGTGAGCTTTTCCGTCACCCAATTTCAGCATTTCTGTTCCCAATTGGGCGAGCCCCGCAATTTCTGGGAAAGGGAGGAAATATGGATCAAGTATGATTGTCAATACATGAACTTTTCCGTCACCGAATTTCAACCTTTCTATTCCCAACAAAGAAGACTTTACCAAACCGAGTTGATTGTGCGAACCTGCGGTGGACCTCACGGCATATATCAAGATTCAAGAATGAAGCGTTACCAAACGGTGATAACGCATCCTCGACTATCTCAAACCCTTCAGTTCCTATCGATCATTCCGCCGCCCTTCAGTGAAGACGGACAGCCTTTCGGCTCTGGCCAATCAGGTCTCCAGTGCAGATTGTTCGGGGCAAACACGACTGAACGATGTACCAAAGAGGGCCCCGGCAGAAGTGACAGAGCTCGGGAGCTTACCTGGTAAAGAGGGATTCAAACGATGCAAAAGCCCATCGGGATTCGCCGACGTCATATGAGTGACGAGAGCTTCGAGTTCCGAGAAGCCTGACTTGATTGAGACTCCCATCTCGCATCGGCTCACACACCAAAATGGAATATTTCGGTGGGGTAAAACATTCCATTGTTACAGGGTGCATCCCATTGTGTTCAGCCCTAAATTCAGGGACATGCGTACTGTATGGAGCACCAGCATGCCCATTGATGCAACTTCGAGTGCCGGCCCCTTCAGATGCATGCAATCTGGAAGACAGGAAGAGAAGCATTAAGTAAGGTACCGGTACCGTGTGATCATTCTTGGGATCTGGAAGGGTGTGCCTGTTTAACCAAATCCGGCATTGCAGTCTGCTGAGATGTTACTGCTTCGAATCATGCATCACATAAAATCGCGGGTAAGTACTCCCGCCCCTTTAAAGTCTCGATGTCCCAGGACAAGAACAACGCCCGTGTCACTAATTCTTGTTGCATCGGTGATATTGCTATACATGTTTTATCTCTGATGTGAACGATACATCATGAACAACCGAAGTGCTTCAATATGAGTTACACCGAACATCAGAACCCGTTGAATATATTCGCCGCCATTATCCTACTCTGTCATTATATTGTCTTTTTTTTGCTCCATATACACCGTTTCATGCGATCCATCCAGCCATACGTCATATAGAGATCTCCAAGCCGATTACAAAGTGGTAGAGTATCAGTGTGAGAAAAAAGGAACCATTAAAAAAAGAAATTGAGAAAAGCTAGTGCTCGCTCCGTAATGACAGCATGCGTGCCGTAAACTCTAGTAATAAAACAGTTGCCTCGAAGGAGACAAGAGAATGTTGAAGGCGGTCGATGGAAAGTCATTGTTTAAAGGTTCGGGCCATTGCTGAATGCAACCGGACCAGGGAAGGCCCGGGAGGTTGGATCCGGTCCGCCGGTATCGCCGTTACCTCTGACGTTGCGAGCGCTTGGATGCGAGTGTCGAAAGTTTGTCCTGCGGCTGCATCTTGAGATGAACGGACGTGGCGCAGGTACGACAGTGGTGGTGATGGAAGGCCCCGGAGCGCCTAGTTCCCTTTCAGTTGTGTCCTTGATCTGGTCTCGAGTGGCAGGGCTGAGGATGCGGTTGTAGGCCAGCAGCTTGATATCTTGCCGCACACCCTTCATGAGATATTCCACCTTTTTACCTCTGTTGAAGGTGAAGCTGACGGCTGTAGTGAATCTGGAAAATCGTTGGCGAAATGATGGCTGCGTCTTCGTGTCCTTTTGTGGCCGCGGAATAATTGCCGAAAATATTTTATCCAGCGAAGAGATCTTGGCTTCGCAAGACCTGAGAATCTCCTTCATCGCTTGGTAGGATTTAGGATTGGGGTTGCGGCGGTGTTCGTCTACATCGTTTCGGACGGTTTCGAGGGTATCTTTAACAAAGTGAAATTGAGCCAGGGCGTACTTGACAACATCGGGAAGGCCACTGATGTCTTGATAGGCGTCGTAAAGATCTATAGCTGCGCTGACGATGGAGATGATGGTTGAAAGGAGTGAAACCACTTCGACGGCAGACATGGTGCGGACGGGAGGTAAGGTACGTAGGTCCCGAGGATGTATGCTATTGAATGGGATTATTCCGGTGGTAGGCCTGATAAGGGAACGAGTGTTAGCACGGTCCCTGTACGCCACAAAGACTATCACCACCGTCGAGGACAGGTGCATGGTTGTTTGATACACCCAGCATTAACGAAGTGCTGGTTCGAGCTGGGACCCGTTTCCTGTGTAACGTGCCATTTGCTGCGAGACTGAGAGACCGTCGAAGCTGCTGGCCGCTGCATTCCAGGTACACTTCAGTGAGTGCGCATCGGCCCGCCGTGCCCCTTGGTGGGTACCCGCCGCCACGGCACCGGACTTGGCCTCCAATGCCAGCGACGAGAGTTGTGATTGTGAAAGCACGACCAACAATAGCAACAAACATGGAAATGAATCTCGTCATGGTGACGGTGGTGATGTACTTTGTTGCTGTAAGGCGAAACGGAAAGTCTGGGAAGCGTGGAAGTCGGCCGGTCCAGGTGCCGACTTTAGTGGTGCCAGACCGGGGCACGGGCCTCCCGGCCAGTGATCCGTTGACGTCGTCCAACAACACAACCCAGTACTTCGACCTGGTAAGAGAAAGGTGCAGGATGAAAGTGGAAGGTATAATCGAAAGCTGGACGAGACTTTACCCAAAAGTTGATCGAACGTCAAGGCAGGCTCTACGCCTCAAGGACTGCGCGAACTTCGGATGAAAGAAGATGTAAGTCCAGTCGGTTTGTTTTCCAAGTAAGGTATCATCAACACAGGGTTCGGTGCAGTGTTCGTCTCTTGGAACGCCTTTATACCTCTTCCTAGATAGGGTAGCGGTGCTCGTTGACAACGCTTTGGAAGCGCCAAGGCTTCCCTCAAGAAAACGACTGTCGTTCTAGACTAATTTTCGAAACGGCGAAAACGCATGTTCGCGACCTTGAAAGCTTAGCATGCAAAATTAAATTGGAAAGACAAACAAGCTCCAGCTGACGGTGAAGCTTGCATCGGTCACAGGAGGCGACCGCGACGATTCCTCTCGTCATTCGGGCGATAGGCGAACGATACCCTAGTTGTCGGTGCAACGTCTGCGTCTGCACAAATAGATCTTCATACGAGCTCCTCTGATAGGCTTGACGCCGGACCTTCACTGAGCACTGCCACCCTTGGCCTCGCTAGTTCTCAGGGATCGGCCAACCGCCCCGGTCCATGTAACCGCGACCGTTACAGCAATTGCCTTCCGAAGGAAATTGACGACCTGAAACAGCCAAGCACAAGGCACGATGATGCGAATTAATTTCGGTTAAATTTAGTTGCCATTGGGCTTTCCTGACATTGCAAATCTGGCAGACCAAAGGGCCCCTGTAGCGGAAATCGGTGGATCACTCCCCTAACCCACGATCCGGTATCTTCCACCCCTGACGTTGTTACCTCCACCCCCACCCCCACCCCCTCCCGTTAAATTGGCACCACTACGCAAGCTGGCAAAACTGGAGCTCCGAACATGTCGGAGTAGTGGCTCAATCAGCCAACCTGCCTTATGACTCCGACATCTCCCTCCCCCTATCGCATTCTCGATTGGGTCACTACTACGGAGAGGCCTGTTTGCCGCCGTATTCAAACTCCCGTCCCGTTAAAAGGGCGATGCTCAAACCAGACACATGCTCCACCGGCTTCCAATCCGCTCCATCTTCCCCAGACTCCCAGACACCCCCTCTCCTGTTTGCTCCCTGTTTCCCTGTTTCTTTCCTTCGGGACCCTTCTCTCTACCTTGCACTGCCGCCAATTCAAACGCTTCAACGCTAAAGACCACCGGTTTCCCGTCAACTGACGTCCCACTCCTATATCTTCGTCTTGTTATCATAGCCAACGCACTCCTTGTCTCTTTCGCGCCTTAGACTTCGGCTTCACACCTCTAGCCAATTCACTGGCTGCCTACTAACAATAAAGGGTGACCCCGCTGCCACCATGACCGCTGCTGCCCGAGAGCGGTCGTAAATTTACCATATAGACCGACTGGGCGACGGCATACTTGATGATGTTCAACCCGTGGTGATCGGTCGGAAAGCCTCGGCTCAAAAGAAAATGGGTAAAGATAGTCCACATGAAGAATGAAGCGTAACAAAACATGATAAAGGATCTTGGACTAACTCAAAGCTCTATTGTCGGTCATTCCAGTCTCCGATGAACCGACTCGCGAAAAGAAAACGACATAGAACAAAACAACAAGTACAGCAAAAAGGGGTATCGCCAACGCCAGCCTACACAGCGAACATATCCAAATCAGACCTCCAACCCCACAGACCATCCGCAGTCCATCGATCACACTCAAGTAAGCCACGACATATCCGCCTCGATCCTCGTCCGCTCATCCAGTCCCGACGCCTGTCCAGCTCCTTGTCCCACCCTTGTCCCCGTCCCCGTCCCCATCTCGGCCCTCCACTCCGTCAACTCCCAACTAACCTCCATCTGCTCCGACGCCTGCCACAACCCCTTCAGCTGCCTCAACCACACCCCCGACACCACAAAACACGCCACAGGCGGGAGTCCCCGACCAACGCGCCAATAAGCCAGTACTTCCTCACCTGAAAGTATTTTCCATAAAACGCGGCGTCCTGAAAGCTCATGCACCCGCCCACGCCGCACTTGCAGGCGCAATTGTTAAACACGCCGGTGAACTGCGCAAAGAGAATGAAACCCAGCACGCCGACGGTCAGGGCGTTGAACAAGTGGCAGAAGATTCTGACCCCTGTGCGGGGAGTCTTGAAGATGCAGCTGACGAGCCAGGTGATGGTTGTTAGCACGCCGTAGCAGAGGTAGGCGCCGGAGCGACAGGAGAGACCGACGGTCGGTTCCATGTAGGAGACGAGCAGGGCCATGATGATTTCGAGCCAGACGAGGGAGAGGAAGATGAGGGCGCAGAGCCACCAGGCGAAGGGAGGGTGGAAGGTGGAGGCAAGGTGGTCGATGGTGGAATCGGCGATGTCGGGGTTGCTGTTACGGTGGTTGCCCGAGTCGTCGTAGATGGAGGAAAGAACGGCGGAAGTGAGGCCGCGGTAGCCCATCTTGCGGCCTTGGCCGATGAAGTTGCCGAGGCGGAAATCGGAGACGATGCGAATATCGCCAGGTTGACGGGTGGATTGTGAGGAACGTTCTTGCTGTGAGCGGCGGCGCTGGTTGGCTGGATTCCACCAGTCGACCTCGGGTTCCGGGTTTGGGAGTTGGCCCTTCCGCCTTGCATCCTCCCAGAGTTTCACAGCTTCAACGTTCCAAAGCCATCGTTGAATAAGAACCCTGTCGGTTGACTGGTTAGCACTCGGCAATGTCTTCTCTTTTTTTCATAAAGGCTTCACGCAACCTGTTCTCTTCTTTATCCTTCTGAAGACCACCACGCCTGCTCTGGTTCTTCTCTATACTAGACAGTTAAATAAGGTATTATTTGATCCAACGGGGCTCACAGGACCTCAGCACTTCCTCGTGAACCTGATTCTCAAACCTGTGCCGGTTGATATATACACACAGCTTCACCTCCTAGAGGTATTTTCACACGTAGCAGGTAATCACCACATCCTCTCGAACGGTATCTTTACTTCTACGTACGGATCAGAAAGGGATCAACAAGATTCAATATGWCATATTGAATTTCTGACAAAGCACATTCAAGGTAAGATCACGCTTTGGTCAAGGAACGAAACGAATCATTTAGATATAAAAACGTCTAGGGAAGTTGACCCGAGGTATCGAGCTAACAAACAAACCAGCCCCCTAAAGTACCTCTACTTCAAACCCAAGTAATCCTCAAGGTGGATCGCCAGAGCGACTCTTTTTTCTAGTAGGTAAGCAAACAAGCCTAAGCGGACCGGAATAATAACAACAAAAGCAGCGAAAACCAAAGTGATATCCTCAAACCCCCAAGCAATCGTGATCCTGACAGTGATCTGCTTACAGTGCATTCACACTCCCAAACCCGGATACGTCTCAATGATCTGACCAATCACTTGAGCTGTGACAAGGGCAGTGTTCTGGGCTTGGAATGATGTTCAAATTCAGCTGATAAACTACTTTGGTCTCGAAGGTCTTGTTGATCCTTTCAACCTCCAGAAGAAGGTTGGGCTTCAAGACCTTCTTATGCCAAAGGGAATCGGTACGTACTTGAGGTACGTATCAAGCCTTGTCGCCTGAGGCTTCAAGGTATCTATCATACATGTGGAACTTTCCTGAATGCCTTCATCCCTTCTCTATCTTCCTTCTGGCGCTGTCCTTCATCCAGGCGCCCTGTTTCTTGCTTGGTTGGCTGTGGTTGCTTCTGGGATGACTGTGATTGTCTCATGGTGTTACACAGCGTCTTCGGCACTTCCAGGGTTTCATCCCTTCTCTATCTTCCTTCTGGCGCTGTCCTTCATCCAGGCGCCCTGTTTCTTGCTTGGTTGGCTGTGGTTGCTTCTGGGATGACTGTGATTGTCTCATGGTGTTACACAGCGTCTTCGGCACTTCCAGGGTTGGCTCGCTAGCTGGGTGACGCCGAGAGGGGTTCGGGTAAGCAGTGCCGGTGGCCGAGAGTCCGGCCGAGGTGAGTGTTGCGGCCGGAGGCCACCGGGCATCTCGAGGCTGATGCCAAGCGTTGAGGCTCTGCTGAGCTTTGCGACCCTGACCCTGGACTGTGGGCGATGTCCGTGTGACATGAGCATCCCTGATCATCTTTTGATCCTCAGCCGACGGTCTGGCATTGCCACCGCTGCTGCCACCGCCACCAGAGGTGTTCGAAAACTTGGAGGTGCTGGAGGATGATAACTGAGACATCTGAGAGTCCTTCTTCTTTTGCTCGTGGAGCAAAGAGGTGGTGAAAGAGAGGGAGTTGAGGTCAGAGTTGGCGTAGACCGCATTGGAAGGCTTGTTGCGGGACGAGGAGGAAGACATTGTGGTGGTGAGGAGGATGGTGAGAACCTCTTCTTCTGCCGTTTTGGGAAATCTGGCGGGAGCAGGATGCGGCTAAGTTGTGGGCGGGCGAAGAGCACAAGAACGGTCGGTGTCTCGTCTGAGGAGCTCGTGTCTCGAGGAGCAGAGAAAGTGCGATTCCTGCTGCTGGGAGCTCAGGAGCGAAAGGAACCGCAAGTAGGAGTTGCGCGTCTGGTGTTCGCTGCCAAACAAGCTTGCGAGAAGTTGGGAGCGCTTGAGAGTTTGAGAGAGCTGGAGCTGATCCCGTCGAGAGAAGGGTGTGCGAGAACGATGAGCACGGAGGAACGAAACCTGCCCATCGAGAAGAAGGCAGCGGCGCATCGCTCTTGAAATACTTTTTCAAGATTTCAAGACAGCAACGAAGCTGAGATCGATCCGTGACACGAGCGCAATGTCATTGCCGACTCGGTCCCTTTCGGGACGAGGCCCCCTTCTTCCCTGATTAGACATTTCCCTTAATCATCGGCCCCTCACCAGCCCCCTCACTTCGTTGGTCAGAGTGTTCATCACTTTGGACTCGGTGGTGCTTGGGTTGTCGGCCTGCTGCCTGAGGAACCGAGGGGAATGTCGTGGCCGTGATGCCAGGCAGACCATCAGGCAGGCATCAAACAGTCGGGCGTCAGTCAGTCAGTGCTGCGACACCTCATGACCCGTCTTTGACTCATTTCGCTAGCCTACATCGCATAATGCTAAGGCGTCCGTAATCTCAGGACACCCAGATCATGAGCATAACAGTGGAGGTGACGTGCGTGGTCCAGTATTGCCAGTAGTTAGGGGGTTGCACTAACACTTTGTACCATGGTTGCCTGGCTAATGGTCAGCAGACACAGACACTGCAGGCGTGGTACGACACTGGAGGTACCGGATCCGAAGACACGGCACGGAATGGCGAGTGTCCATTACCCGGCGCCCGGCCGCGGTCGGGTACGTACCTGTACGACACGCGTGGACCAATGTCTCCAATTCCTCCCATCTGGACACGTTCCCACGAATCCCCCGCATTGTCCCTTCCCTCTGCAATTAAATTAAACGTCGAACCATTCAATTTTCCAACCGGTCGACCATCCTTATCTTCTTCGTCCCCGGCACTCAGGCCCCCCTTCCTGGCACCGCTCTGCCCATCGAATACTTCCGCATCGACAATGGCTTTTTTCCCTTGCTATATCCCCTTGGCGCACCGAGATGTCCGAGGGCAGCAGCCTGTAAGTCTGCGTGCGAGCCAACTCTGGCTCGATACATAGGTCAGGCGATGGCGTCGTATCACTACCTCCCCCTTGCCGAACCGAAGAAAGACATCAGGCTCATTGATTTGCTTCCAGGACACCGCGCAGATGACATTGTTGTTTCGATCCGCCATGCCTCCTTGACGCCTTTTCCGCCGAAGAAACCAAAGAAGCCATCGTTGAAAGAGCTGGAAAAGACACTGCCGCCAGGATGGTGGGCTTGCGAAAATCTCGAGGGAAGACGTTCTCTTCATCCGCCCAATTGGTCCGTACAATTGGTTCACAACATGGAAACATCTGGATGTAATGTTTGGCCCCGAATTACAAGAAGAGGACGCCGTTGAACCTAGCCCTACGTGTTCCCTACACTACGACGCTTTGTCCTACGTCTGGGCCTCGCCCGACAACCCAGTCACCGTCTTCGTCCGACCTACCGAAACGACAGATACTCTGTTGACCCTGCAAATTCAGCGAAATCTTGCCGTCGCCTTGCGCGCTCTCAGATACCACGACAAGCCATGAACGCTCTGGGTTGACGCACTCTGCATCAACCAGTCTGACACCAATGAACGCGATGTCCAGATTTCCCGCATGGCAGATATATACAGCCTAGCACCTCGAGTTGTTGCGTGGCTCGGTCCAAGATCGCCGGCTAGTACACTGGCGCTCTCAACGCTAAACTATCTCGGAAAGCAAGTGGAGGTGACAAAGGACCGTTACTTTGTGAGATCGCCCACCGCAACCGAGCCCGAGTGGTACAATTCCCTCTCCAAACTTCCATATCCCATCAGGACCTGGTTCGCCATTCTCGACCTCATAAAACGGACATGGTTTGACCGCGTGTGAATCGTGCAAGAAATCCATTTGGCTAATCCTGCGCACTCCTTGGTTCAGTGCGGTGCTGATGTTGTTCCCTGGCGCTATTTTCGCCGAGCCTTGCTCTGCCTGTCCCAGAAGAAAACCGGTCTTGTACCTCTCCGGGAGCTGAGCGCAAGGTTGGACTACATCTGGTACTTGGGGGTACCGCCCCATGCTCTGCCAGGTGGTTGTTGAGCCAGAGGCTAGAGCAGAGGACCTTCGTACGGCTTTACTAGAAAGGAACAGCGAGGACGAGGACCTTGAAACCGGCTGGGTGCCCTCGGTGTCACGTCGTCGCCTACCCTAGTCTTCGGTCGTCCACGCAGACCAGGTCTATAAAACCCTTTGTGGCACTAGAAACACGTCCCCCGGCGCCGATAACATTGCAACCCGTATGCTGAAAGCGTCTTGGGAGTCTATTAAGGACGCTGTCCAGCAACTCTACCAGGGCTGCGTCGCTACCGGCTATCATCCACATGTCTTTCGGCAAGCGGAGATAGTCATGATACCGAAGCCGGGTAAAGATCAGACGACGGCCAAGGGATGGCGGCCCATTTCGCTCCTGTCTTGCCTTGGGAAAGGCATTGAACGTCTCATCGGTAGGAGAATCGCTGTCTCAAGGCCGCGGTGGCGCTCTTTCCGGAGGCACAGGCCCAGCCACACATTACGGTATGCCTCGATAACACGTCCGTCATTAGAGGACTCTGGGGAACCCCAGCTGCGTCGTCACAACCGGCTTTCCTCGATTTTCGGGCCACCCGCAAGGGCTATGGCCCCAGTCTGGTGGACGTCCGCTGGGTTCCTGGCCACAAGGGCATCACGGGCAACGAGATTGCTGACGAGCTCGCTAAGGCRGGTGCTGAAGGGGGAGAGGTAGTCAATGAAGGCTTGGCTACCCTTGCGCATTCAAGGCGGCTTGCCAAGAGGGAGGCGCGTACGGATTTCAAGGCATGGTGGGCCRCGAACAAGCCAGAGTCTTATGCAGACTACCGGCTGGGGGTCTCTATCAAGCCTAACGACGAACTAARAGAGTTGGACAGACGCTCTTTACACCACCTCCTCGCGGCCAG